>SSSI01009860.1:0-57218 GCA_004796505.1 Oryzaephilus surinamensis
ACAAACAAAATTTGGGATTATAAACTTTATAATCAAACCAATAATCCCAAATTTTGTTTGTAGCAAATGTTAAATTGCGATTTCATCTTAATTTAAATACTTTTGAAAATATTAGTCTTAAATTTTTTAATAGAATAATGTTTAAAAATTTATATAAACCTAGGCAACGTTCCACTACCTACTACCTAGGTTTACGTAGGACTACCTAGTTTTCCTAGAACTACACCTATACTATGTTAACCTAAGACAAGTTCCACACCTTTTCAAACAAAATATGTAGTTGCCGGGTCCTCCCCGGCTGCCTGGTTTGTAATGTGTATAAATATGTTCGTTCCAATTAATATGTAATATATATAAACTATTATAGTTTCGATATGCAGTTTATTAAGGAAAAAAAACTAGCATGTAGAAAAATGTTGAAAGTTCGAAGACTTCATTATCTCTCTGCAGTTAAATGTTTTATTTTATTACACTCATACACATATATCATCTTATCCAATACAAATACGGAAACAGAATTTTACGAAGACTATTAAAATAAAAATAATGGCATCATATTATTAAATGTCACTACTGTCACAATCATATTATAGTTATAAAGATTGTTTGACAATTTAAGTATAATTGTTATAGTAAAATATTGTCACATGCATTTGCCTATAAATTATTGTTTGCTTTAAGGTCATAATATATTTGAACTAGTTTATATAATAGTATGTAATCCTTCGATAAAATATTGAAACGAATAAATGTAATATAATAATTAATATACCTATAATAATTTATTCAGTGAAAATATAATTTTTACTTTTCCCCAATTTTTCATTACCTATACATATAAAATATACCTAGTCATCACATTTAAGTATATACAGCATTCACCCACGTAATAGTTTAGTTTTCTTATGACGTCATAAATAGTCAATAAATATTAATTATTACATAAGCGCATTACATTATTAAATGTTCAATAATTTGAAATTGTGTACTAGTAAACCTTTCTATTTTAATTAAAATACTATTTTTTCTATTCTATCATTTTTACTAACTCGATTTGATATATTAATCATGAAGAATGGAATCATTATAAAAGATAGAACAAACGTGTTACAAAAAGCTCTTAATAAGTTATAACAACAGGATGCTTGAACAAACTTCATTCAATCGATAACAATGTCTTATTGATATTTTGTCTTGTCTTTATCTTTCTTACCATACTCATTTGAATGTACTTTTCATTCAAACTTCACATACAACGTTATTTCAGGCCGCATTTTTGTTTAACTTTATGTGTTGTTATTTTTTCAAATATTTATATTTGAATATTTTCTTGTTTTCTTACATTTCAAGAAAATCGTTTTCCTTCCAATAAAATTCAAATTATGTATAAATATATCTAGAGGGGCAACAATTGTATTTTTAGAAATTTTCAGTTTATTAAGATTAGATGAAAATTATTTATTAATAAAAAGGCTGTGATAATATATTCGAAATATATTTTGCCACCTAATGGAAAATAGGAAAAGCTGTGTGTGAAAATTGTAGTATACAATTTTTCACAATATATTTCTGTATTGTGGCGACCTCTAAGGAAAATTGTTAATGTTCATAAAAATTTAAATTTTATGAATAAAATACAACGGTACTAATAGTGTTGTTTTAAATATTTTAACTAATAGAAAAGCGTTTTTATACTATATTTAGAGGAATGAATAAATCATTAGGGGAAATTCTTAAATGTATATAATAATAAAGTTTTTTCAGTGAATGATTAATTCATATTGTTTCACACAAAATTATAGAGGAGCTTTTAAATACATAATTCGAAAAGTTCCATTTTACTTTAGGAAAATATTTTCAGTAACACGTATGTATAGGAACATAATTAGTCAGGTTTTCGTGTTACAAAATTAAATTTAAACTAAGTGGTGGCTGCAATGGAAAATGAATTTGTTTATGCTGGATAAAATGTAAAATTGTTGGTATGACTGTTAGTTTCCTATTGATCTCTATAGTTACATGTTGGATAGGCGTTTGCAGCAGCTCTATAGCGGCAGTGGCACAATCACCATGGATACGCTTTCCGCAACATTACTGACCCTATGACGTCATGAACGCTAGCAACTCTCTAATGAAAGGGTTAGGGGCAGGTGTCATTCACTAGAGCTGGGGCGCAAACTCACATCGGAAAAACGAATTTTCCAGCTGCGCGCGCATCATCGTCAGCTTCAAACAGTTTTAGAGCGCCAAAAGCGCGAATGGATCTAGAAAGCCCTCCAAAGGAGACGGTAACTAAGACGAAGGTCCTTCCGCTTCCGCGCCGGACACCATCATAGAGTGAAAGTGATATATTTTTATTTTGGAAATTTTTAAATTAATTTTTATAGGGGGGTTAGTAATACTAAGTGTTTTACCTATTATTTATTTTATAAAAATTGAATTAAACAAAACGACAGAAAAAAATATTTGAATAACCTACTCTCTACCCCCACCACATTAAAAGCCGTGTGATCAAGATGGACGTATATGTCTAAAGAAAATGGCGTTTACAACACAAAAGATTGGTGATGTGTTGGGGGATAATTCAAATGCGTGAGTGATATTCTATAACATATATATATGTGCATATGTATATATATTTAGGGGGTTTTTAATTGTATAAAGTATATATCAAGACGACATGAAACATGCCCCCAAGTTCCGGCTGGGGCTGTAGTAAACGCTATAAAAACGTAAAAATAAATCGGCATGTGCCCTTGTGCTACTGCTGCTGCTGTTGTTTGTTCTTTTATCGCTGCGACCAGCCCACGAAATTCAAATCTGCAAAGTTGTGTGCCATACAACAAGCAATAAATGAAGACTAATATCCCACATGATTTTTCAAGGACATACATTGATAACAAACAAAGTTGATGTAAGTAAAGTGTTTTAATAATAAATAATCTAAACTATATATTATATGTAAAAAAATTATTTAAACAATATATTAATTAATATGTATTAATACATATATAATACGAATTCTCTTCTGTTTAAACTTTTGTGGGTCATTCCTTAATATCGATTGGCTCTGTCGCATAGGGGTGACTGAAAGGCTCGTTCACAATTCTTTCCCCCTGAGCTTGTCTCACACATTGCCAATTCGCACTAAATCGTTTATTCTTGCCGTCTTTGCAGTGCTTTTACAAATTTATTATTATTATTACTATCATCGTTAAACCGTTATACATACTTATATATACAATTTAAATAGCAGTTATTTATATTGATATATTGTGCTCAATAAAAAATATATATGCATTAAAAGTACTTAATATAAATTAAATCGTGTGACTCCTCCTGGTTGTACATGAAACCAATTTAGCCAATCTTCAATGTTAGAAACAGTGCAATGTGATTATATCGAAAAACCTCAATGCAGGTGGGTTCTAATTCTTAGCAAATTCATTATTTTAACCATTATTCCATTGACAATTGTCCAAAATTTCTTTACATACGTATGTTATATATACATGTACAAACTTACATATAATATTCATACAATTTTATTAATATTTATATATTCTTTTAACATTTATGATAAATTTATTATAATATAATATCGAATACCGAAAATACTACTTAAAATACTATTCTAACTTTATGTAACATAAGTATTTTCATTCAAACATAATAAACAAAAACAATATTTTATTTAGATCATTTTCGTTATTCTATACAGAATATAACATTGTATTTTCAATATTTCAAGTATATTTTCAATAATAATTTAATTACGTTAACATCATGAAAAGCTCGCAGAGATCGAGTTATTGTTTCTCGATGTAAAAGGGAAAACTTTTCTTATATATCTACTATTTTTATGTTTTATTAAATACTAGTTTTATTATAATGCATATTTACTGTTTCAAAGAAAATAATATAATATTTTATTTATATTTTATATTTCATTGAGAAAAAACAGCTGTTTGTAATTATAGAAAATAATAAACCGATGTTAATATTTAATGAATTTTAACTTAAATTATCTTTTACGTAAAACTGAAATAATTATACCTACATAGATCGTTGTATTTTAACTTTTTTCAAACGTTTTTCTCGTAAATTTTAAATTTTATCACATTTTCTAAAATACATAGCTGGTAAAGTCTAGTAAAAGACGAAAAATGATGTTACCAAGACAGGAAACATTTATTTTAACAACATTTTCTTATTGCTGTATAAATATTACCTATGTATATGTCTATCTGCCGCTGAATATCTGCAATAATTTGTTTGATTGGGTATACCAGTAAGCAAATAAAATAAAAAAAACATGTTTTAGAATTTCTTTTAAAACATTAAACCTTTTTAGAGTGGTGTGGTTGTTATTATTTTAAAGTCACGCAATTTTTTATTACATTTAGTTATAATATGGCATTATATTAGCCTATACATAGTTATTTCTTAGCATGAAATCATTTTAAACCATACACATACCTATATACATAATTAAAAACGAAAAAGCTTTCTTTATTTTACTGAATTCGTAGAACTGCAGAAGAGCAATTTAAAACATATAATAATATTTGATACCTGTTGATAATATTTTTTTTTAAATATACATACATATAAGTTTTCAAAAGTCGATAGTAAAACTAATATATAATTAAAAATGTCACTCAATTGATTAAACAATTCTGCAATTAAGTAATTAGATTCTTTTTAATGTTTTATTTTATATAGTACGACCTGAGATAATTTTCATTGGGCAGGTTTTACTAAATGAAAATGTATATTGATTACTCATATATACAATTTATATACGTAATGTTCATTTATGTAACTAATTCAAAACATTTGAATTTCTATTATCTAAAATTAAATCTTAATTAATTAAAATAAAATTTGATATATAACATCTTTTTTATAATAATCTTTATATATATTTCAGTTATGGCGTTTATTATAACTTTTGTACAAAATGATGTTTATTAACAATAAATTTCTTATATAATTCTATAAGTTTAATGTCAAATATAAAATCAGTAGTGCAATTCGGTTTACAAGATATTTTTATTGTTAGACCATTTCATTTCTTTTGTAAAATTACGACATACACTGTATCTATTATGCTATATTTTATTATATGTATGTACGAGTATTATATTTTTCAATAAAGTCGTAATATTTGTATAAAATATTTGTTTAACTATAATATTTACTTATATATATTTTGTAGCTGTAAAACATGACAGGTAAATTATTAATTTCCATGTGTATTCCCAAATGGTTGATATTTTCAACTTTGCATAAAGTTTCCCCAGTTAAATCATATTTCTATAGACGACAATTTCAATAATACAGATACGAATTAGGTCAAAAGTTAGATTTCTATCAAGAAGTTTGTCTGTCTTAAAATATGATTATATAGACATAATACGTATATGTATATGTAAATTCGACTAAAACCGTCTTTTAATGAGAAAACAAGTCAATTTTCATGTTAAAAACCAGTGTATATTTGAAAACATTTAAAAATAACGTATGAAAAGTGAATTAAAAAAAGAAACAATCGTTTCGTTTGTAACACTCTTGCCTTTGTAACACTGTAACCACATTTCCCCTAAATGTAATTAATTAAATATGTATTTTATTTTTAGACGATAATCAATAAATCTTTACAATGCTATAACAGACACAAAAGCCATTATGTTAAATAAATTCATTAACTGTATATGTATACTGTAATTTTTATTGTTGCAGTTAAAACTTTATTTACTATTAATAATACTATATATATGTTAAATAAGAAAACATCGCCCAGCTTCAGTTTTAAAATAAAAGCTTTCTATGTATTTTATCACCGAAATTGAACGTTGTGTTTTGACAACATCGTATGTAAATTTTCTTGTTACAACAATCGTGAATAATTTCAAACAAATTATTATATAAAGTTGGTATAAATGTACGTTTGAGATAATAAATTCAATTCTAAATTTGGACGCACATTTAATGTTTATCAAACAGGATACAAATACAATTCGTATATATGTTTACTTTGTTGTATATAATGTTTATTTCTTTGTATTTCGATAAATACATTTTCATTATTATAACAAACAATTTATAATAATTATTTTTTATTTATATAAAATAATATCCTATCTATTATGTTAAATGTAATACAAATATTAAATTAAATCCATTTATTAATCTACATTAGTTAAACATTTATTTGTAACATGAAAATTAACTTGATTTGAGAAACAATATTTTAAATGTTAAACTATAGTCCAATTTTAGCTCCCAATCGATTATGGTTGTCCATTTTAGATTATTCAACGTTCATTTGATATTTGTACATGTTCGTTAATTAATTATTTTTCTTTATTTATGTTTTTTTTCCTGGTAAAACAGTATATAGAAGGATAATATAAAATAACAGCCAGGTCAGATCAATAAAGAAAGAAGTCAGTGCGCTTTGCTCGCCTTTTACAGTTGAGAAATTTTCAAATTACTGCTATAAAAAAATATATATATATAATAAAAAACACCGTCATATAGAAAATATTATTGTATATAAAGGCATCTATAATAAAATGTTTGTACAGTATATTGTTTTTTATTTTTAACCTTTATAATGAAATTTGCATATTTTCATTATACTTTGAAGTTGCTAATTTTAATATAATAATGTGTAAGATGCGACAGCAAAAGACACCAAAAAGACCATGAAAAATAGTTTTGTTTTCAAAGTAGAAATTCTTTTTAGTAAATTTGAACCTGCCGTACTTATATGCCTACACTGAAAAGTGTTTTGCATATTTCCTGGAAGTGGCAAATATTTAAAGTGAAATAAATTCGAAAGTCATATATCTACATGGACTTATGTCCCTATAAAAAGCATCACATATGGACCATTTCTTAAACATCTTCCAATTTATTTATAGATAGAGATATATTTTTCGACATATTTTTTCCCTATCTACTTATCTACATATGTATATATGTATATAAATGTCTTTAAGAGGAAGCTCCAAGATTCGTTTTACATTATGTATTTTTAATATTAATTTCGTTTTCTTTATTAACAAATAGCGTATAGCAATTTATGAACTTGGAACGCTAAATTTTAACATATTACCAGTTTTTCTAGTTATATTTTCACGTATATAGGTATTAATTAATTATTTTATTATTGATATTTATATAAAAAGTGTTTTCATTTGGATTATTTCAGTTGCTAATGAATGTATTTTTATTTGCTTAGAAAATATAAGAGAATTATTTTTATGTATAACCTACACTAATATGATAAAACTTAAATGTCACATTATTGATTCTTATAAAATATAACAGCGTGTAGATAATTGTAGAATCAGATAAATATACATAAGTACACGTACGTTTTTATATTGTATAAAAATTTGTATTCAACATTATAGTAATAGTAAGAGCTTTCGAAATAAACAAAACTTTTTTTTGTTAATATTGTTATTATTATATTAATGTGTTTTAATGCATAGTATAATAGGTATTACACTAACAATTTTTGAAAATATTTTATATACACAAGTACACAACACAGTTATGTAGAGAAAAATCATTAAAATTCTGTATTATATTTCATGCTGTTGCTGTATGGTGGTTATTTCATTTTTTCAGTTCATTTCATGAAAACATTTTTGTATTGATTACATATACATATTATAATGGTTTTGTTAAAAAAATACATATGTAATATGTATTATCCAGGACAGTATTTGTAATAATTATTACGATTAATGTTTAAATGTTCAGTTTTTAAAATTTATTTCATGGAATTTAGAGTCACTAATAAATTATATTATACACATGATTGATTTCATTTATTCTTAGAAAATCTGTGTCGTTTCTAATTTAGGCTATAAATAACGTTAATCTTCTTACACGTGATTAGAAGATGTAGTTTTAAGTCAATTACTAAATGCGATATCAAACTAAACTATATCTAATGCACTTCAATTAAATTGTTTCAAGAACTTTGATACAAGACGGATTCTATTTAATGTTGAATTTTTTATGTGGCTGAATTTTCAAAGAAAATATATAAAATAAAATTTTAATAACATTGTCTTATATATGTACATATACATATACATACATATATACATACCAACATACCTATATCCCATTCAATTATGAAATATCGACTGTTTTATTATTATATTACGGGGCTTCGACATAATCAAATGACAATAAAGGGTAAACGGAAAAAGGGATATTCTGTTGCATATTTTATGCACTTGAATTACACTTTCGAGTTACAATAATTAAGTATTGATATTTTTTTTTGGCCAAATATAGTATATGTCATAAAAAATAGAAAGTAAAATGAATAGGTTTTATATATGTTGGTGTGTGTTTGTGAATGTATTACAGTTTTGTTTGTGTTATATTTTACAACAAATAATGTCCTTTTTTATTTCTATTTTATTACTATTGTTCATCAAATAGAAATACGCGGGGGCGGTCGATCAATAAACTGAAAATGTACTTACCTCATTTCTGATGCGGTTTCATATATATATCTTTGTAGCTATATTAAAAAGATATTTGACGACATATATGTATGCACATACAGGTAGCAATTTGTAGATAAACTAGCATCAGTTTAGTAACAAATTTTTTTGTATTAATAGAAAATTCAACACGAATATGTAATAAAATTTATATATTGAATAAACGAAAGCGTTACACAGAAAATTTGTTAAGAATTTTAAGATGTAATAAATACACAAGTAGAAAATTGAGGAAAAACCACTCTTTGTCTGTCTCCAATATGTCTAGTTAGTAAAACAGAAAAGGATAGTTTTTAAAGTGCCGTTCGATATTTGTCTGGAGCTAAAAAGCTCGTTACATACTGTGAACAAAGTGGAAAATCCAACTTTGAATTTTTATATATGTAGTTACTGAAGTTGAAAAGTGGTCTCTAATAAAAATTAATTAATCTTATTTAACTAGTAATAAAGTGTATGTCGTTATTCAATTTAATTGACCAGTATAATAATATACTTAATTTTATTTATTATGTTAAACAAATAAACCTTTTATTATTATTTAATTGATATATTTAGGTATATTTATTTGTATTTAATTAACTAAAGACACATTTTTAATCAAGCTGTTTATTCTCAAAGAAAGTTATCGTGTATTCTATTGGAAAAGCTCGGCAAAATGTGATTCAATAGAATTTTATGAATGAAAATATTTTCCCTTTGTTGTCCCATTAATATATATGAATATAGGTGTTTACTAATTCATTGCAAAATTTGTGAAAAATAATTATTCAATGAAAATTTCAAAAACGTGCACTTGAAAACAAATTTTAGATTAATACTGTATATTTATACACGATTTTAAAGTTACAATAATAAACTGGAAAAAACTGATTTAATAATGAAACGTAAACTTAATTTCGAGGCATTTTTAATAATATTTTCTCAACAACTTTGTTATATACATATACATTATATGCTTCTTAATGAAAATTGAAAATTGTAGCTTGGTAAAAATAGTTAAACAACCTGTAAATAATACATTTAAGATACAGTGCACGTACTTTCATTATTATGTATTTTTTTAAATAAGTTGATTACTTCTGGCTTGTAAATAATAATAACATTCAAATGAAAGCTCCCATTTTTTTCGTTTTTAATAAACAAGCAAATAGAAAAATATAAGAACAAAGAGGAAATTATTGTGAACGAGTTTGTAAACCGTAAATCTTGTCTTACATTTAGATTTATTTAGTGGCATGAATAATTGCGGCATAATTTTATTTCTAATGCCCATTTTTTCTTTCTGCAAGGTCTGAAAATGTTTTCTCCACACAAAATGAAGATGCAAAACGTTTTTTTTTTTGTATGTGTAATAATTGTAGATTTTTTCGATTTTTAGGGTATCGTGGGGGCCTAGGCGTGAGGAGACATGTCCGTCGCCTCTGACTCATTCTCTGAGGAGGAGCGCAGCCTATTCCGTCCATTTACTCGCGAGTCGCTTGCGGCCATCGAGACTAGAATCGCAGAAGAACATGCTAAGCAGAAGGAGCTTGAAAAGAAAAGAGCTGAAGGAGAGGTATTGAAATTGTGTACACATATTTTCTTTCAATATCCTTTTACCAAAACAATTTACCTTTATTATTCTGTCTCATTAACTTCACTTCACATTATATCGAATATTATGTTATTTATTTAACGAATTATTTATTTTATTCATTTATTTGCATTTATAGTATATTATATTTCGAAAAAAATTCGTAGACACCAACAATTATTAACAAAATTTATCATTCAATACAAAAGGGACACATATTATTAAATAAAATATATACAATCTGTATTATATTTATCTTGTATTTTTTTCGTCTTTTTTTTAACATATGTACAAGATTAATTAATTAGCTTCTGGGTCGACAAAAGCAAAAAATCACCAACTAAATTTTCTGTTGTTAAAATGTTTAGTATTATTTATATTTATAGTACAGCTTCTTGTTTACTTCAATAATATATCTGAAAGTATTTTACTTTTTTTGTATATAATATAAATAAAAATAGAAAAATATACTCGAGGAAGCTTTCAATTAGAGCAAAACTGAAAATTGTCAACAATAAAGCTGAAAGCACATTGAAATCCTTTTATTTTTTTTTTATAAACTTAAAGTACTATGTTGGTGTTTACAAAAATAAATAGAAAATGAGAAAAAGTAAAACTCTCGATTATATTATATACATAAAAGTACATACTGTAATGTATATAATTATATTATAATATATATTATAGGTATGTATTGTAGTTTTATTTATTTGTTTATTTTTTTCCCAGGATTCTTCTGTATGTAAACCAGTGCTTGAAAATATGCATGTCCTATTATATGTATTTAATTAATATTAAATTGTATATACAGGTATATATATGTTACATATATATGCATTTATATACTTTTGTAAATGATTTCATCATCAAATATGATCTCACACAAAATTTCTTATATAATATATGTATAATTAACGAAAAAATAAAAGAAAAAGGCTATACCCTACTGGCGGTCATGAAAAAAAACTATTTACAGGAAAACAACATGAGAAAATTTAAAGATATGTACATAAAAACCATGGAAATACAAGGAAAATTTAAAAAGAAAGCTGTGGCGCTTACTTTTCTTTTATTGTGAACGCGTCATGTTTTATTTTACTCATTTTTAAAAATAATTCTTACATTTTTCATATTATCATATCACACAAGGTTCCTCCCAAATCCACCACTTTTAGTTATTTTGTTATGAAAATAGTGTTAGCTTTGTTACAGTTGGATATAAAATATAAATACGAATGTAGAGGGTCACAAATTTACATATATTTCTTAAATTATAGAAACGATACAGAAATTTTATCGGTTTTTATTCATTTTTATATCTATATAATTTATATAGATATAACGTTTTATTTTTATAGGGTAAACTTGGAAGGCCGTCAGAGCAAAGCTCTGTTTCTCATCATTTTTTTGTCATTATTGATTTTTGCGTCCTACAAATCGAATAATTACAGGTCAACTCAACCCAGTTACATATGATTTTGATATTTTCTTTTTGTTTTTTAAGCAATTTCCATTTCGTCTGACTGTGACAAGTTATCACTAGAAATATAATCGAGTAATTGTAGTAAAAATAGCTATTTTGAAGCAATGTTTGTGCTTATCGATGTTTTTTAAACTATATAAACCTTTATTGCAGACCGGTTTTGGACGCAGGAAAAAGAAAAAAGAAGTAAGATTTCTCCAAATAAAAAATGCTCTCAAACAGAGTTGCTTTTTAGCTGAACCAAAACTTAAAAATAAATAATTTTTTATGAAAAAAAAAAAAATAATAATAATTTGAAAATGCCTCTGACGATGAACTTTACATTGAATATTTTAACAAAAATAATAAAAATACAAATTGCCTAAAACGGAAACGCCACAAAATCATATATATTTGTAAATTATATTCTTAAACATAGCTACTTGTTTTCTTGCGTTTCCTGTTGTATTATTTTCTTCTATTTTTGTTTCTTTATATCGTCAGTTGCATCTGAATTTTTAATAAAAAAATATAAGTAAAACAAGCTTTCATTTATTTAACTGCCTGAATTAGTTTATTATTTTTAATTGATATATATAATAAGTTTTTACTGCATTGGCTGTTTATTAAATATTTGCTTATCACAAATATTTTATTCTGTTTTTCTTTTCGTCTCTCCTTCGTACGTTTAATTTTCTATAGAACAAATTTTATCACATTTGCCACAATCAATTAACAAAATATAGGATTATTTGAAATAAAACAAAATTTTTTCCATAAAATCAATATTTTATTCTATACTATAATCTATAAGCTTTATTAACCCTATAATTATTTTAAAATCTTTTCAGCCAATGTAGAGATTTGTAGAATTTTCTTTTTAGAAATATTTAGGTATTATTTTGAATGTTAGCGTTTTAAATTCAATTGCTTAATTAGTATTAATTACTGCTTAATAGTTATGACTGCCAATAATATTGGGTAGATAGCCACTTTAGAATTCACACAACAAACTCTTTACAAATAAACACAATTTAACCACTAAAATTTGCACTTGAAATTTAATTTTAATATCAAATTTCTATATAAAAAATAATGGAAAACAACGAATAATACATAAATTTTCTAATAAAACAACACTTATAAATAAATGAAGCCTAACATATACACTTAAAATGCATGTTGCACTTTACGTAGGAAAGAATTTTTCATTAAAATAGTCTTCAGTAATGATTTTATTTTGTTTTTCAATGAATTGATTTTTAGATGAAAATTCAAAAGATCTTAATGAATTTTTATACAATTTTCTATAAATATTCATACAGTTTGTCCATTTATCGAACTTAACAGTATTTATAAACTGTATTAAAAGAAATAATTCATAACAAATAGGTATAAATAAGTGAACTCTTCCATACTTTACCTATTATTGATTTTTCGTATAGATTTTCTACCTTAATGTACAAATAATATTTTTCTTAAAATAGAATTATCCTTATCAAATTCGTATAATAATATACTTATATATAGAAATTAAATTAAATTCATTCACAACTCAACACACAAAGCACATGGAAAACACATTTTAGAAATTTTTTGCATTAATTTTGCAGATGTACTAATTTTTAAGAAAAAAAAAACTTTTAATTACGTATTTAAATAAGCAAAATTTGTTCAAAAAGTTAGATATAAATTAGTTTAATTAACGTACAAACCGACAAAGTAACTTTTTGGATAAAATTTTCATATATTTTTTGTATGGATTATTTAATATTGATGCCAATTTTGTGACTGAATTGTTATATTTTTTTTCTTTGGTACTTCTGCAAGTTGACTTTAAAGCACAAGTGTTAAATTTCATAGAACAACAACGATGTAACGATTTGATATTGAAAATTAACGTAAATTTTCATGTGTATAGATTCGGTATGAGGACGAGGACGAAGATGAAGGCCCCCAACCTGATCCAACTTTGGAGCAGGGGTTGCCAATACCGGTACGTCTTCAAGGAAGTTTTCCTCCTGAATTGGCAAGTACACCGCTTGAAGACATCGACCCATTTTACAGCAACCAAATGGTACAATATTAAATCAATATTAAATTTTTTTTTATTAAATACATTATGTTTATACAAACATTTTTCTCCAGACTTTTGTAGTTGTAAGTAAAGGCAAGGATATTTTCCGGTTTAGTGCAACAAATGCTTTTTGGGTACTCGATCCTTTTAATCCAATCCGTCGGGTAGCCATTTATATTCTAGTACATCCATTATTTTCTCTTTTTATTATCACAACAATATTGGTCAACTGTATACTTATGATTATGCCCACAACACCCACCGTAGAATCAACCGAGTAAGAAGATATATCACAAAATTTCTTTACAATAAACGGTAATTACGTGTTGTTTTTCTTTTTTATTTGTTTTTGAATAAATACAGAGTGATATTCACTGGCATCTACACCTTCGAGTCTGCTGTGAAGGTGATGGCGAGAGGTTTTATACTTCAACCATTCACCTACCTTAGAGATGCATGGAACTGGCTCGACTTCGTAGTCATAGCTTTAGCGTGAGTAGCTTAGTTATAGATTATATAGAAGAGTTTTCTTTAGCTCATTATGGACAAAAAATACTCATAAAAATTAAACACCAAATCTTTTATTATACGTAAAAAGTTTACACTCTTATTGATAATTGAACTCTCCGTTTACACTTTTTTTATTTTACTTTAAAGTACATTTAGAATGTTTTTTAAAAAAATAATAATCGGAAATAAGGTACACATACTGAACAAATCACCTATTTATCAACTTAAAAAAAATGTTTATTCACCTAATATTTCCCTTTGTTCCACAGCTACATTTATTTAATACTTTTTCTTATTGGCTTAAACAGTGTTTGTAATTTTGCAATAAAAATTATTCCAAGTGAGTTTATTGTGATTGCTATCATTGTCTTCATATAATTATATTACATATACATATAATATGTATATACTCGTATATATATTGGTAGTTTATGAAATATTTTGTAGTTTAAAGTTTATTTTAGAAAATTAATTTATACGTACTATATGAGAAATTGATTAGACCGTCAGATACATTTTGATAGAATAGTTTTATTACTATAGAATTTATATATTTCAATATATTAGAATTTGTACTATAGTTAAATATCTTTTGTAGTATTTTATGACTTTAGTAATGTTTTGATATATATTTTTTTGGAAATGAATATTTGGTAAAATACTAAATGCATTATGACTGAAAATATGTTGTATAGAATAATAATTTTTGATATACCTAAATATATACAATAATTAATTAATTAGTTGAAGGGATATGGAAATTGCTTTATAGTTCTGGATTTCTCTAGACGCAAACGATTATTGTAATTAAATTAATTAACAATTTATTTGTAAATATTCCAGTTATGTTACAATGGGTATAGACCTTGGAAATCTTGCTGCCTTGAGAACATTTAGGGTACTTCGAGCCCTAAAAACTGTTGCCATTGTGCCAGGTTTGTGTGACAATTTAATAAAAAATTTTCTTCCATTAAATTCAAAAAAAAAAATCAATTTATTATATTTATTTTCCATCATGTCGATAGGTTTGAAAACTATCGTGGGAGCTGTTATAGAATCTGTAAAAAATTTGCGAGATGTGATTATATTAACTATGTTTTCACTTTCTGTATTCGCCCTAATGGGTCTACAAATTTATATGGGAGTCCTTACACAAAAATGTATTAAAAATTTTCCAAACGATGGTTCATGGGGAAATTTAACGGGTGAAAATTGGGAGCGTTTTGTTAGTAACGAAAGTAAGATGCGAAATCGTGTTTTTTTATCGATATCTAAGGGGTTGGAATGATTTCAGCCAATTGGTATGTTGATGACAAGGGTGAAATACCGTTGTGTGGAAATTCCTCAGGAGCTGGCACATGTAAGCCTGGTTATACATGTTTACAAGGCTATGGTGAAAATCCAAATTACGGTTACACTAGTTTTGATACATTTGGATGGGCTTTTCTTTCTGCCTTTAGACTAATGACTCAGGATTATTGGGAAAATTTATATCAACTGGTACAGTGAATGACAAAAAAATATTTATTAACAGTTGAAATAACACGTGAACGTAATTAATTGTAGGTGTTGCGTTCAGCTGGTCCCTGGCATATGTTATTTTTTATTGTCATCATATTCTTAGGATCATTCTATTTAGTTAACTTGATTTTGGCTATTGTCGCAATGTCGTACGATGAATTACAAAAGAAAGCTGAAGAAGAGGAGGCCGCCGAAGAGGAAGCTATCAGGGTATCTCAATATTCAAACTTCCGTATGATAAAAATGCTGTTTGTTTTTTCTATGAATTCATTTAGGAAGCTGAAAAAGCGGCACAAGCAAAAGCGGACAGAGCTGAAGCAAGGGCGGCAGCAGCTGAACAGGCGGCAGAAGCGGCGGCCGCCGCAGCGGCAGCAGAAGCAGCCGGTCCAGATATAGTCAAATCACCATCAGATTTCTCTTGTCACAGTTATGAATTGTTTGTTGGCCAAGCAAAAGGACACGATGACAACAATAAAGAAAAAATGAGCGTACGATCTGAAGGATTAGATTCCGTGAGTGAGCAGAGAAGAATACCCACTAACCCCACCAAGATGCGGAAAGTCAGCGCTGTAAGTGTCTTGATATTTATTGAACCCCATATAATAATATTTGAAATTTAGATAAAAAATTAAATGTTGCTTAAAAACAAAACGAAAAAGTTTTCCAACAAAATTAACTATGAAATAATGAATAAATGATTACTGAAAAAAAATAATAATCAAATCAAATAAAAATCATGACAATTATAGTGTTTAGACTTTATTTGTTTAATATTGGCTTTAGTTTTATTACTAATATCAATATTGAACAAATTTCCAAATGCACTTTACTTTTAGTTGTCGCCAAAACCCATTTTGATATATTTTTCGTTGCTTATAATTCAGTTTGTTCATTAGTATATAGTTTATTTTGACGCATTTTATAATTATTATATTATTATTTTCATTTTGCAAGCCCTGTACGACATATATATATATATATTATTAATTTTACATTATTGTAACAAAATTTCAAAAAAACAGACACGTGACATGGACCCAGGGCTGAAAATATTGAAGCATGGTTGTATAAACAGTTATATAATGTTATTTCCGTTATAAAACTATGCTTCTTATAATTCAATCATTAGAATCAAACACGTCACGCATGTATAGACCATGTCCCGTGTTCAGGCTAGTCTCAGTCTACCTGGATCACCATTCAATCTTCGGCGCGGCTCCAGAGGTAGCCACCAATTTACGTTACGTAACAATCGTCGGATGGTGGCACCGCCTGGTGACCGTAAACCGTTGGTATTATCCACTTATCTCGATGCCCAAGAACATCTGCCTTATGCTGACGATTCCAATGCTGTTACACCAATGAGTGAAGAAAATGGTGCTATGGTTGTACCAATGTATTATAATAATTTGGGTACGTAATTTGACACCAAAAAAAAAAAAACAAAAACAATGATATAAATATAAAATAAAACACAAAACAAGCACCGCACATATGCCTTATATTTCCTGTGAAATTTCAAAAATAATATTCTCTTTTTTTGAAATTTTATGGGAAAAGGGTGGTTTTTGTACGAATTTAATTCAAAATTTCAAAAACATAAAAGGTTCACGTCATTCATCGTACACTTCGCACGCTTCACGGATGTCGTACACTTCACACGGAGACTTATTAGGTGGTTTGGGTGGAAATGGAAAAGTTATGACCAAAGAAAGCCAACTAAGAAGCCGTTCAATGAGAAATGGACCAGCAACAGCAACAAATAACTTTACTGAATTTACTCATAAAGCACATAGAGGAGATTATGTGAGTAAAATAGAATTTAATAGTTTGTTGTTTGCTGGAAACTTTTTAAATAAACTTCGTTTTTAATAATATAATCTTGTCTTGATAATAAAACAGGATGGACCAACAGGACAAGTGTGTGAAAGGCATATGTGTGACAGCAAATTAAAGCATTTAGACAATCCATTTATTGATAGCAGTCAAAGACAAACTGTTGTCGATATGAAAGGTAAATTGAAACAAAATGGAATTTTATATTTCAGATTGTGAATAAAATTGTTTTGATATCTATTAGATGTGATGGTCCTAAACGATATTATCGAACAAGCAGCAGGAAGACAAAGTGGAGCCAGCGGCGATCATGGAGGTAAGAGCTTAAAATCATTTCAAAATAAAAACAATTTCAATTCTCTTTTTAATATCAAAACAAAAATAAAACTCCTCCACAAATAAATTCAATACACACCATCGCAATTTGCTTAAAACTAGTATTATAGTCTAGCAATTGCACGAAAATATAATGCATTCATATTATATTTGTTATCATCCTTAAAATATATTTGAAATTCATTTTTATACATACAAGTTCTAATACATATTTACTTACATTTTGTTTTACTTAACCGAGGAAATATTTACAAGAAATTGTTTATTAGGTAAATAAATCTATATATGCAAATAATATTTATAACAATATCTATAGAATTGTTTGGCACATTTCCACAAAGCACATGGATTCGGTATATAATAGTAATTCATGCCCAATTAGCAGCGGACATCCACAAAATAGCCTTCTTCAATTTTGATTTCAACTCTCGTACACATTAATACGAAAAACCAAAATACAGTTGTGTTTTGTTTTTGCAATTTTGAAACGTATAATTCATTTTTATTATTTTAATTAAAAAATATCGATGTAATTATTCTTTTTTTACAAAAATTAAAACAAAATTACAGGCATTAAGTGTGACGTCCGTTGTGTGTATTTGAAAACTTCCATCATTTTTAAAATAAGACTTAGCTAACTGAATATTAAGGATAGTATTAACTAGAGGTTGATGTTTCTTAAATCGTTATATAGTATTAGCAAAGTATGTTACAAATTAAAAAAAAAATCTCCATTATTTCATTGAATTGTACTTGGACCCGTTATAGTGCAGTTATATTTTGTGTAATAGCATGAAGCTTTTATATAAAAACACATTACCAAAACACGTACGGCTTAAAAAATTGTTCTTAACCGATTTACTCTTGTTATTTTTCTGTTAAAGCAATTTCGATGGTGTTTATAACAAATTTTTAAAACGGTTCACACCACTTAAAAATGTATTTACATAAAATGTATGTAGTTTTGTTAATTGATTCTAATTACATGTACAATTTAAGTGTTGTGAAAGTGTGAGCTTTGCTTTTATAGCGACAAAACGTCTGAAAATACTTGAAGAATAAACAAAAAAAACTTAACCAGCGGTTAAGAACGTGCTGTCGCACTATCGCATTTTGCACAAAACCTCTTTTCCCAAAAAAAGAGTGTGTCAACTTCACCTTTACTAATACTTCGTACAGTTTCTGTTTATTATTTCTCAGCACAAAATGACGATGAAGAAGATGAACCAACTGTTACAGAACGTTTATTAGCATATACAATGAAAATGATTGATATTTTTTGCGTATGGGACTGTTGTCAGCCGTGGTTACAATTTCAAAAATTCGTCAGTTTGATTGTATTTGATCCATTTGTTGAATTGTTTATAACACTATGTATCGTCGTAAATACACTATTCATGGCCTTAGATCACCATAATATGGATAAGGATTTAGAAAAAGCATTGAAAAGTGGCAATTATGTAAAGATACAGCATTATATTTTCAAATTTGTTTTATTTTTTTAACTATTATTTACAGTTCTTTACTGCAACATTCATGATTGAAGCAACAATGAAATTAATAGCAATGAGTCCAAAATTTTACTTTCAAGAAGGTTGGAATATTTTTGATTTTATAATTGTAGCACTATCGTTACTCGAATTGGGTCTTGAAGGTGTTCAAGGCTTATCAGTTTTACGTTCCTTTAGATTGGTAAATGAATATAAAGTGTATATTTGAATTTTTTACTGATTTTGAGTTTATTTACTAGCTAAGAGTATTTAAATTGGCGAAATCTTGGCCAACATTAAATTTACTTATATCTATTATGGGTAGAACAATGGGTGCTTTAGGTAATTTAACGTTTGTATTGTGCATAATTATCTTCATTTTCGCCGTTATGGGAATGCAATTATTTGGTAAAAATTATACAGGTAAAAAAATTTAAAAACAAATAAGTACTGAATGTATAATAACGTAACTTTTTTAGATAACGTGGATAGATTTCCTGATCATGATCTTCCAAGATGGAATTTTACTGATTTTATGCATTCTTTTATGATCGTATTTCGTGTATTATGTGGAGAATGGATAGAATCAATGTGGGACTGTATGTTAGTTGGTGATGTATCTTGCATTCCATTTTTTCTTGCAACTGTAGTTATTGGAAATTTAGTCGTACGTATATTTTTAATACACAAAATATATAAATAGAAGTTGTTTCATTTTAACAAACAAGTTAAATTACTAATTTTTCCATTTCGAACTGTTTGTTATTGTTAAGGTACTGAACCTCTTCTTGGCCTTGCTTTTGAGTAATTTTGGGTCGTCAAGTTTGTCGGCACCAACGGCCGACAGTGATACAAATAAAATAGCTGAGGCCTTCAATAGAATTGGTCGTTTTATAAATTGGGTTAAATCTGGTGCTTTACATATCGCTAAAATGGTTCGATTTAAATTAACAAATCAAATATCCGACCAGCCGTCAGGTGAGGGACCATCCAACAGTTGGAACCAAGGTTTTTATCCAACAATCTGATAGCTCGCTGGTTTTGCTTGCTGCTCAAACTGTAGTGCTTATATAATTAAGCAAAATATATACATATATATCGTTTAGCATGTGAAATCTTTATGGATTGAACATACAAAACAAATAATTTTGGAAAAAAAAAACATGAACAACTGTCTCTATCGATTAAAATATACACAAATAATATTGACATAAGAACAATATATGCACAACTATATTTACGTAGCATGCACTTTATTTTATGTTTATTTAATAACTATATGATAATTTTTATTGTTTTTCTTTTTAATTTTATTTATGTTTATTTCATATTTTCGAACAACACAACTATATACAGTAGAACATTACGAAATAATCAGTATATTATAGATTTCCAAATTTGTTAAGACACTTAAAGGCTATTTTGTGCACTTAAATAACAACAAGAATCATATTTTTTGAGTAAAATATCGTTATTTAAGTGGATGAAATCCTTATACATAGGAATACTTGCATTTTTGTTGCAATAGTTACAGTTTCGTTTGCATGTTATGTTATTTTGATAAAAAAGAAATAATTATATCAAACAGATCTATTTACTTATAGAAGAAAGTAAAGAACAAATAGTTAGATATTGTTTATTCCAACTGTTATAATTTTTTTATTAAATATCAAATACAATACCTATTTATAATAATATCGTAATAGATATTAATTAAATTTAAATACGATTATACTAATTATTATAATAGGTATTCATTACAAGTAGAAAAAATTTTTAGACGCAAGAGATGGTGGACTAGAAATAACTGGTGACGAAATATTAGCAGATGGTATTATTTATCGTGATAAGAAAAGTCCAAAAGATCGTTTAGAAGTAACAATTGGTGATGGCATGGAATTTACCATACACGGTAGAATAACTTGTTTGAAATATAAAATAATAAATGTGTTCTAACATGAATTCTTTGTTGTTTGTTTCAGGCGATTCTAAAACAAATTTAAAAAGCGGCAAAAATAATATCAATAAAAGTAAAACAATCGGTAATTCAATATTAGAACATCATTTTATTGGTCATTTAGATGACGATGAAATTAGTAATAAATCTTATGGAAGCCATAAACATAGATTTAAAGATGAAAGTCATAAAGGTAGTGCAGACGTTTTGGATGAACAGGAAGAGAAACGAGATGCTAGCAAAGAAGAATTGGGCATTGAAGATTTACAAGAGGACATAATATATTGTCAAGCACCAATTGATGAAGGCCTAATTATTGATGCAGCCACAGATGATGTTATTGACGAATATTCGGCAGATTGTTTTCCAGAAACATGTTATAAAAAATTTCCATTCCTTGCCGGCGACGAAGATTCACCATTTTGGCAAGGCTGGTCGAATTTACGTTACAAAACATTTCGACTTATTGAAAATAAATATTTTGAAACAGCTGTAATAACAATGATTTTATTAAGCAGTTTAGCATTAGCTTTAGAAGATGTACATTTGTCACAAAGACCGATATTACAAGATATATTGTATTATATGGATAGAATATTTACGGTGATATTTTTTTTCGAAATGTTGATCAAATGGTTAGCTTTAGGTTTTCAAAAATATTTCACAAATGCATGGTGCTGGTTAGATTTTATAATTGTGATGGTGTCTTTAATAAATTTTATAGCATCACTATGTGGTGCTGGCGGTATACAAGCATTTAAAACAATGAGAACACTTCGAGCCCTACGACCATTACGTGCAATGTCTCGTATGCAAGGCATGAGAGTAAGTTATCATAATAATGTTTCATTGTGTTTTTTCCTCAACATGTTATATCAGTAATTGTATACTTCTTTAAATATATTTGTAGGTTGTAGTAAATGCGTTGGTACAAGCTATACCATCTATCTTCAATGTACTGCTAGTGTGCTTAATATTTTGGTTAATTTTTGCTATTATGGGTGTACAGTTGTTCGCTGGCAAATATTATAAGGTACTAAAACCTTATCCACATTGCTTGTTAAATTTATATTTATTTCTAAACACGTAAAACACGTTTTTCTTTTTCTAGTGCGTAGATGCTAATAAAACGACATTAAATTATGAAATTATTCCGGATTATAATGCATGTATAGCGGAAAACTACACATGGGAAAATTCACCAATGAATTTTGATCATGTAGGAAAAGCGTACCTTTGTTTATTCCAAGTAGCAACTTTCAAAGGTTGGATACAAATCATGAATGACGCAATAGATTCTAGAGAAGTATGTCTAATTAGTTGGAATATTACCTATTTAATTAATGTTTTAAAACAAATTCCAGATTAATAAACAACCAATCAGAGAAACGAATATCTACATGTACTTTTATTTCGTATTTTTTATTATATTTGGATCATTTTTTACATTGAATCTATTCATTGGTGTTATCATTGACAATTTCAATGAACAGAAGAAAAAGATAAGTATTTACTATTAAATGTATTTGTTTATAACAGTATTATGTTAATTAAATTACGGTAATAATATAGAATTGTACGTAATATGAGATTTCTAATAATTAATTTTGATGTGCACGCAGGAGGTTCGTTAGAGATGTTTATGACTGAAGATCAGAAGAAATACTACAATGCAATGAAGAAAATGGGTTCGAAGAAACCTATGAAAGCCATACCAAGACCAAGGGTACGTCGAATAGAAGATATTAATTTGAAAAATGAAAATACTAATAATATAAACGTATTATTTTAGTGGAGACCTCAAGCTATAGTGTTTGAAATAGTGACTAATAAAAAATTCGATATGATTATCATGTTGTTTATCGGCTTGAATATGTTAACAATGACAATGGACCATTATCAACAAAAAGAGATGTTTACAAAAGTTTTGGACTACCTCAACATGATTTTCATAGTTATATTTAGTACCGAGTGCCTCATGAAAATGTTTGCTTTGCGTTATCACTATTTTACCGAACCTTGGAATCTATTCGATTTAGTGGTCGTAATATTATCAATTTTAGGTCTGGTGTTAAGTGATATTATTGAAAAATATTTTGTGTCACCAACATTATTGAGGGTTGTACGTGTTGCAAAAGTGGGCAGAGTTCTACGTTTAGTGAAAGGGGCTAAAGGCATACGCACATTGCTTTTTGCACTAGCCATGTCACTGCCTGCGTTATTCAACATTTGTTTGTTGCTGTTCCTCGTCATGTTCATCTTCGCTATATTCGGAATGTCTTTCTTCATGCACGTCAAAGACAAAAGTGGACTCGACGATGTCTACAATTTCAAGACATTTGGACAATCCATGATACTTTTATTTCAGGTATTTTAACTAATTATACGTAGTTTATATGTAAATGTATATGCTATTTTTACGTGTATGCATGTAGATGTCCACTTCTGCGGGTTGGGATGGTGTATTAGATGGTATAATAAATGAAGAAGACTGCAAGCAACCAGACAACGAGATAGGAGAAACGGGAAATTGTGGAAATTCTACAATTGGAATAGCATTCCTTCTTAGCTACCTCGTTATCTCGTTTCTTATTGTGATCAACATGTACATTGCCGTTATATTGGAAAATTACTCACAAGCAACTGAAGATGTACAAGAAGGTCTTACAGATGACGACTACGACATGTACTACGAAATCTGGCAACAATTTGATCCAGATGGAACACAATATATTAGATACGATCAATTATCGGACTTTCTTGATGTGTTGGAGCCTCCTTTGCAGATACATAAACCAAATAAATATAAAATAATTTCAATGGACATTCCAATCTGCAAGGGTGACCTCATGTTCTGTGTAGATATATTAGATGCCCTTACAAAAGACTTTTTCGCCCGAAAGGGCAACGAAATCGATGAAACTGCTGAGTTAGGTGAAGTGCAAGGTAGACCAAATGAGGTCGGTTACGAGGCTGTTAGTTCAACATTGTGGCGACAACGTGAAGAATATTGTGCACGTTTAATACAAAATGCGTGGCGGAAACACAAGAGACAACGTAGCGGTAACGATGAAGAGGACGGTGACGATGCCCCAGACCAATCTGATGACGGGGAGGTTGATGCAGACGGGGAACTAGAAGCCCGACAAACAGCAGTCTTAGTTGAAAGTGACGGGTTTGTGACCAAAAACGGGCACAAGGTAGTGTTACATAGCCGTACACCCAGCATTAGCTCACGTTCTGCAGATGTCTGAGAAAGGCCCCGCCCCTCCCCGACCTCGCCATAACCGCCTGGTCGCTATGTTCGGATGGCCAAAATTACGTCATTTTATCTCGACGGAATTCGTGATATTTCAAATTTTAATTTTATAATTAAACATAATTAAATATATTATATCGAACATCGAATACCGAAATTTAAAATAAACACAACTAATTCGAATTACGTTTTTCCGTTTAAATGTATAATACCAAAATCAAATGAATACCTCCGAGATAAAAATTAATACGTGATTTAAAAAGTTTGTGCTGTGTAGTTTGATGGAGAAGGTATCGTATCCTATAAGTGTCAACTGCTTTGCTGCTCATATCGCTATTTCTATAGCTGTAGCTATAACTATTATATAGATAAAAATTATAAAAAAAATAATAATAAACATTACATAAATAAAACTGTAATCATTTATATAACAATCGTTTAAAACAAATTTTTAACTAAAACAAAAACAAATTTTCACAACTAAATTAATAGTTGTATGATCAGTAAAATATTTTGTGTGCAAATTTCATTGTTAAACATCACACAGACAGCATGATATCATATTTAAATCGATTACTTATGTCCCAGCATAAGTTTTCAACTTAAAAATGATGCGCTCTTGGTGACTTTTTACAATTTATTATGCACATAATTAAGACAGTTGATATAATTATTTAATTTTATTTAAAAATTATTCGTTACATAATTTTTCAATCAAATATCTATTCAATTCATTTCGGACATTGTTTTTTTTTATATATAAATTTTTTATTTTCACCACAATGTCGAAATTAGTTGAATTCATTTGATGACTAAGAAAACTAAACTAAATTTGGAACACAGTTTTGTGTTTCGATTGTTGTTAATAACCATATATGTATATTCAGTTTCTTTTTAAAAAAGGCTGAATATTTCAAATATATAACATAAATCTTGAGTCTTTATGCCTTAAAATTAGAGCCTTATATAAATGAATTGTACAAATTGTTACTCTGGCAGAACTACGTAAATGTTTCTAAAGAATTGAAAGCAACATTTCCCAAATTGCTTTCAAAAATTGACTAAATAATGTTAACAATACGTTATATTAAATAGATTACCACAATTTTAAGGCAAACGATTCAGATTTTTAGCTTCCAACAGTTTTTTAACAAAAGTGCATATTTTTGATTTTTAAAATGATAATTAAAACAGTGTCGATTTTAAATATAATATTAGCTATATTACATAAATTCGTCAAATGCACAAAATACGAGTTGGTTAAAATGATAAATAGGAAATTTTTTAAACTCAAAAGTGTGCATTTTTCAATGAAATATTGTCATAATCATATTCTAAAAAAAATATATAAAATGACCGATCGATGAACAATATAATTAAAATAAAATTAATTAAAAGTGGACTACTTTATAATCATTAATCACGTCAAGTTATTTATAATGGTGCTTTCTTCAATTGCTAAAAAATATTCAAGCTATATCTTCACATGCTACATGGACCGCATACTGGGGGAGGGGCGAAAGGGAAATCAATTTGCAATTTGCAAAAAAATTATAAAAATAAAATTATTATGAAAGAAAAATGTTCACAAAATTTTTGTATGCCTCATACAATTATATTATTCATTGTAAATTTGTATGCGTGACATTTTAAAAACAAGATAAAAACAATTTAAATAAGCAATCAAACAATAAGTGAAAAAAAAAGAAAAAACTACACAAATTTTTAAAAAACTAGCAATATATTAAAGGCACATGCTGTAAAAATATTTTTAAAGAAAATTCCTATGTGCTTCTACATACTTTTTACTAGTTTAGCTTTAAAAACATGAAAAATGAGATATAAAATTCTTTAAAACACCAATTTGCATATCGCATTTTGAGACATTGATGGCACAACATTATATATCTAGCTATATTCTTCTAAAACAAATCAATTTCATGTACTATTTTTAAGTAACACAAACTTGAACCAAAAAAAAAACAACAACTAATTACCACTATTAATTATTAACTAACGAATTTTTATTAGTATGGCTGGACCATTTCAAATTTGTAATAATTAATTAATCGTGTCCATCATTTTGAAAATGCAAATTTCGTACATATGTTTATTTTTGTCTCTTTGATACCAAAAACAAAAATGTCACCCATACTTTAATTACAAATTATAAAGGAAAGAATAAATTTATTCATAATTATACATAATGGAAATACGGTATAATCACTGTATTTTTGTTTATTATGAAAAAAATCAAGCTGTTAATAATTTATTTCGTTATAATTAATTATTATTAGTATATTATTGTTAAAGTTTTATATAAATATTCCGGCTTTGGATAGTGTTTGATTGATTATAAGTGATTGTTTGTAGTTGATTAAATAATTTTGTTAAATTTACGTATTTATTGAAAAAAAAAGGTAAAGTCCTCTGTTATGCTGTTATTCCCAAACAGTAAAATTTCGTTGAGGACTAAAATAAGGCCGTTTCACAATCATGCAAATGCTAATGTTAACTAACTCAAAATTTTATTTAATTAGGAAACTACAATAAATATATTTACATTGGCATTAGCACTGTTGTGAAACGGATACGAAGATTCTTTGGACATTTTTTGTTGGCCTGCAGGTTTCAGGCAGTAAATTTATTAATTATAGAAAGAAAAACTGCGGTATTGACTTGTTGTAGGATTGTAATTATAAGTATATTTATTGAAATTATTTAGGAAAAATGATGGACGATATGGAATTACAAACACTTTCCAACAGCCAAGACGCAAAGTGATAAAATATTTAAACAGGCAATCGCTAAAAACTATACACAAAAACTGGTTTAAAGCTCCACAGCTTCTTTATATTTACTGTTCAAATTTTAAACAAATTTTTCCCAATTCAAATTCTAATTAATTACGAAACTACAAACTATGAATTATAAATAAATAAAAGATGTCTGGTGGAATTGCGTCTATTTTTTTTTATATAATATATTCAAAATAGTGTGCTGCATTTTAATGTATTGTAATTAACTAAAAAAAAAACAAATTTAAACAAAATAATAAATAATAACTTGTGCACACATTGTTATTGCATAACAGACTTATTGCACTGTTTATCAATACACTGTTTGCAGTTTGTTAAAGAAAATTTTGTTAGCCAATAATGGATACTAATAAAGAATTAACAAAAAATTTTAATAATATCAATGCCGTTCCAAAAAATATGTAAAAGAAAATTAACACATACAAACGCAGAGCCATCTTTTTATCTTATCAACACGTGTGTGTGTTGTGAATTGCAATTTTTTGATTAATTACATAATTAAGTATTATATACATATGTAATTGTTCATCCAAAAAAAAAGTAACTAAAATAGTACAGTCATTTTCCATTTTTTCGTTTTTTTTTATTCAAATTAATTGAGTGGTAAAGGAGCTATGTAAAACTCTTTATACAAATGAAAACACAAATAAAATGATAACATTTTGCACACATGACTGTATACATACATGCTTTTTTATATTTTGCATCTAATAATTTAAAAATAATAATGAAAAATAAAATAAAAACTATATTATGAAAAATGGTGAATACATGTGTAGCTTATACGTTGTTGGAAAAAATAATATTGTTAAATTAACGTATACGCTACATTGTATTTACAATATTCATAAAAAAAACAAGTCATTCATGTAATATAATGAATAATCATAGTATATTACAAACATATTATATATATACATATAATTTTCTAAGCAATCGTTGTTTTTAGAATAGCTATTGATATATTAAGATTTAGTTTGTAAGCTTTGCGAAAACAAAAAAATGAAAAATAAATTAAAGCGATCTCGATTTAAATTGGAAATAATTATTGTCCATATACCATTTTGTTATATTTTTTTGTTATTTTGTTGGTTATTAATATTTGAATAAAAAAAATTAACAAATTATTTCATCAAAATATTTACAATTAATTTGCACAATTTTTTTATTTGATCCCATCCAGTTTCAAAAACGATTCCAATTGTCCGACTCACCCTGTATATGAAAAATTATAATTTACATACATTCAAAGTAAGTATAGAACTGCTAAGTATGTTGAATTTTCAAAATTAATATATTTTCCGAACTTAATTAGCAGAAAATCTATTCGTAAAATTTTTAAATCGTAAACTTGTTTCATTTTATCCAATTTTTCAGTTTATAATAAGTTGTTGACGTTTTGTGGTCATATTCCATCTTTCCTTATTTAAACTTAGAATTCAAATCTGGGGGAATTCATTTCTAAATATTAACCTAAGAAAAACTTATATCCCCAAATATGAATTTAGGGAGTTTGTTTTCGAGTACCAACACAAAAATATTATAATCAAAAAACTTGATTCAAAATAAATATTAATACAGTAATAAAGTAATATTAACATAGTTATTATACAAAGGAATACATTATCTGATTAAATAAATATCTGTGAAGATAATTGGCTTATTTCTGTATTCTATGATATTATGTTTACCTTAGAATTGTTATTGATTTTTGCATTACGTTGAAATTTGATAAGAAATACGTCTCTCCTCTTATACAAATAATAATTAATATTGAATGCATTTAAATTTCGTGACAAAATCAAATCAACTTCCATCATTTACAATATTAAGTTGAAGTTAAATAAAGCATACCTCCCTAATAGCCACATTTAAAAGGTTATAAACTAACCTAAAAAATTACCAATTAAAAATAAAAATGTTTTACTTATTTAAAGGGTTTGCAACGAAAATGATCTCCCATCGTCCGGTTGTGCTTTGTGGTCCATCTGGTTCAGGAAAGAGCACATTATTGAATAAAGTATTAAAAGAATTTCCAAATCAATTTGGATTTAGCGTAAGTCATACAACACGTAAGCCACGTCCTGGCGAAATAAATGGTAAACATTATCATTTCACTGATACGGAAACAATAAAAAGCGATATTGCTAATGGAAAATTCATCGAATCGGCCACATTTGGTGGCAATATTTATGGCACTAGCAAAGCCTCAGTACAAGCTGTCAGCAATGAGGGAAAAGTAATATTTTTTGTAACATTTATTACGATAATTTAAAAACTTGTTTATAAATTTAGGTGTGTGTGCTTGATATTGATACACAGGGTGTTAAACAAGTTAAAAACACCGACTTAAATCCGTGGTTTATATTTATAATGCCACCATCGTTGGATGAATTGAAACAAAGGTTAATTGATCGAAAAACTGAAAACGACGATAGTTTAAGACGTCGTTTAGAAGTTGCTGAAAAAGAAGTAGAATACGGTATACGAGTGAACAATAATTTACGAGTAAAATAACATGATTTTGATATTGTTTCAGGAAAAACGCCAGGTAATTTCGATATAATAATTGTTAACGACGATCTAGATAAAGCTTACACAGAATTAAAGGATTTTATCGCAAATAAAGTATTGAAACATTAAATTAGGTACCGGTATATACTAAATTATGTGTTGGCAATAATAATACTTAAAAAACGACATTCCAACTGCAGAATTTGAATAATATTTATAATTAAATTATGGAACTTTTTAATCTGAACAATTATTTGCGACATTCTATCGTTTGTAACTTTATATTATTAATTATTATGTATTTATTTAATTGGTTTTTATACATACAATCAATATTTTGTACTTTTTTTTTAAAATAATATTTGTAAATATTTTTGAGGGTCTGTAAAATGCATTTTGAATTCGTAAATCAAAAAGATAGCCGAACATTACTATACTCGTATATTTTTGTAAGTCTGAATTCCTTCAACATGCCTAATTCTCTCTATAGATTTTTTCTTTGTATTAATCTTTTTAACTTGCCATTTTAGGTGCTTAATATTCGCTTCTACAAATAAATGTACTTAAAATATTAGGGGCATTAGTTATTGTGATATTATAATGAAATTTCATTGCAGCCAAATAATTTTGTAAGTTCTCCTTTCTAAAAAAAATAATAGCTAGAAATATTAGTGTTTAAATTGTTAAAATAAACTAGACAACTGGAATTATTTAAACATTTTTTTATTTATACAAATGTATGAAAAGAAATCACAAATACCCTAATAACATTTAACTTTTCTTGGTACACAATTAAGAAAAGAACATCAAAACTTTTAATTCCGAAATAAGAATATAAATAAAAAAGGGACTTACTGACCGGAACTCAAAATCAAAAACGTTAATTGATAATAAAGTTTAAATAAAAGCGGAATTGGAAGTTGAAGTGTCCAACACGGTGGATGGAACACAAAATGGTGATCTGATTAATAAAATTCCCAATTAATTAGATATCCTTTAACTCGGCAGGCACTTCGTTTTTCGGATGTTTGTTTTCGAAATGTTGTTTGTAGGTTTTTGGATCCGGCATTTGTGCCTGTTAATAGAAAAAAACACACGCTACTTTCACTTCACTGTACAACAAGTTTTTTCCGCAAATTACCTTGCAAACAGCACAAACATGGACTAACGCCTTTTGTGCAGCCTTTTTCTGGTCGTTAGCACTGTGACCTTGTTGTTTTTTGGCTTTTGCAGCCCGTTCAGCGGCCTTTGCTTGCGATTGAAGTTTTTGTTGGCCTCTAGCCATTTTAGCAATACAACATTCACCTGAAATATAATAGTAATACTACTACTACCTAACACACAAACTCACACAATATTATTATTGGTATTTCCAAATTAACAATTGTACAGTTATTTGAACTATTCAACGTTTTTATAACCTATAAATTTAACAAAGACCTCGTGCAAAATAAACATCTATATAATATTTACATGTAAAATACGTCACCTGTGAAATGTAGGTGTAATTATTGTGTTTTTTGTTTTTTTATTATTATTTCAACGTTTTTACGTATTTTTTTTTGTAATTTTTAATACCACTGACAGTTACGACGTCTACCCACTTCCTCCAATCAAAATACGAGAAAATCCTAGAGTTTACAGCATTGTAAAATTAAATATTACTAAATTGTTTATAATAATAATTTATTGTAAAATGTCCAATTTTCTTATAGTGCATAAAAACAATTGTTTTAATTATTTTTTCCATTAGTCTTACTTCTGTGTGTGTTAAAATTTAAAATTTGTTAGGGTGTTTGTATATTACAGTTGGCGACAATGTGAGAAAAAAGAAACTGCTGATTGCCATCTGTGAGTCAATTGCCGAAGTTATTATGTAATATTACAAAAATAGTGTTCTGTAATAAAAGTTTTCTATAATTAAAGCATGATCTTTATTTGAACTATGTTTAACAAGCGCTTAAAAGATGACGTACCCAGTATTTTTTACTAAAGTATAAAATATTTATAAACAAATTATAGGAATAATACAATATGAGAATTATAAGATTACTTTTTAATATTTTTATTGTATGAGCAAAACTTCCAGATTATGACGCACTTTCTCGGAATTAATTTTATTGCAGAACATTTTTGAAAAAAATAGAAACAAATGATAAGATTTCGTCCAATTTGAAAATGGAAAAAAATTAATTTATTTGGCGTTCAATTATCATATAAAATTTTTAATAAATAAAACAATAATTAAATTAACCTAAATAATTCAATTTAAAAATATACAAACTGACTAAATAACTTTTATTATTAATAGAATATTTTAATATATAGTTAAATTACAATAATGATAATTTTGCAATTTACAAAATTACAAATATAGTCAAATTACGATAAGTAATAAGTAATAAACAATTAAACATTTTTTAAACTTTAATAACAACACAAAAGAAAAGAATTAAATGGGATACTTATATTCATATATTTATCAGATGCAAACGAAAAGAAAAATACTGTAAATCTAACGCTGAAAGTAAATTTTAAACAAATTAGTACCGTGTGTTTGTATTTTGGTTAAATTGTGATTGAACTGCAGCAGCGGCCACATTACTGGCGGCATTTCTTACATGTTGATTACGTAAAAATTCTGACGTGAATTCTTGTTGTGCTTTTGCCATACTAGCCCCAGTACTTCTATACATTCGATGTATCTAGAAATTTACAATTGTAAAAAATTAATAGTTACACACAGATTGGTCGTTGAACCTTTGTGATAAGGAACAAATCGGCAGCTGCTGCACAAACAAAACCGAGTGCTATTATAAATGCAATAACACTAACAATTACTTGACCAACTGAACTGCCAAATGATGCAATCGCAGTCAAAATACCTCTGAAATCAAACAAAAAAATGGACAAGTACGTAAATTGCTTGTAAAATAGGTTAATTGTCGATTACATTGTGCCTGAACTTGGTATACCAACAGCTTGTATCGTTGTTATAACAAATTGAAAGAAAAATATAAAGAAGAACACCATAAAATTAAACGACGAATCTGAACGGAATGCTTTATAAGCTGGCCGGAACCAACATAAATATGAAAACGGTGTAAATAATAACGTATATAGTATACCAAGACCAATTATTGTGAAATCACCCATTAATATACCGCCAAATATGTTGAACAACATTACAATTCCATGAACTAAAACCAGACATTTAATAATAGATTGTTTATCGAATTATTTTTGAAATGGCTAATACATATCCAAAGATAGTAGAGATGTCTGACAATTTTTTGGAATTCTAATGGTATATCTACTTGTATATCTTGATAGAAACACGGTTGGAAACAACATTGTTCCGGTAATGGGGGCCAATTGTTTCTTCGTACATTATAAGAACTTTGACGCATTTCTTCTTCACGACGTGCCAATTCCTCCTCTTTACGTTCCAGTTCTTCTTGTCGTCTCTAACAACAACAACAACAACAACAGTTTGCTGAAATTTCCTATAAAATAATCGCTTACTTGCAGATCTTCGGTGTTCAATGTTGGTTTTGGTTGGCTTTGTTGTGCACTTTTTGTATAAGCCGGTGGTTCCTGAGTCGGTTGCATGATAGCTGGGCCACTGTTCGACGGTTTCGCCTGTGAATCGTTTATTTAGAAAAATGTTTACAATGAAAAAAAAACTATGGTTATAATACATTTTGACTTTGTGGTAAATTATTATCGAACGGATTATATTCGTCGACTTTCAGTTGGGCATTTGTGTTTTTAGCAACTTGTTGTATTGATGGATCCTAAAATCAAACATATTTCCTAATAAACACGTCATATTCAATTGATTTTCAAACATTCTAATGCCGATAATCAACGTAATAAGTTGGAATGATTTTTTTTTAAAAACTTACAGCAAATGGATTGTCAATGGTGGGCTCACCAAAAGGATTATCATCGAAACCAGACATTTTATGCCGTTATTTTTATTAATAAATTATCTTTAATCTCACTTAACAAAAAAAGCCGTATTTTATCTAATGATAATCTATAAATTCATCATCACTGTTTCACTGTTATATATTCACCATATTTGTTTTTGTTTTTATAATGTTGGCAGTATAATGCAAATTATTGAATTACTATACAGGTTTCTTTATAATTGCGAACGCATTATAACAGATGCCACTAGTGGTTTTTATTCAAATTTAAACAATTTAACGATCAATTGATCAATCGATTGTTTAAATATTTTCCAAAATGTAAATACACTGTTAGTTTTGAATTTTACGAATAAAACTTGGTATCTTCGGGCAATTTTCAACGAATTTCAATTAAAAAACGAAAAAAAGCAAAAAAATTATCTAATTGATTGATTATTTGAATTGCTGTTAAACAAATAATTAATATTAATTATTGTTTAGGGAAAACATATAATGAAGATTAGTAAATTTTTCAAACAGTGGATGGAAAGGTTTAAAATAAATTCAAAAAAAAATAGTTATTTATTGGACGAAATAAACTTTGTATTGAACTAAATTTGTACAAAAATATTCCTATATGAAACGTGTTTATATATATATGTACCTATAAATAAAATATAAAAGTTAAGGTGATATAAAATAATAAATATTATTAAATAATAGAATTAGGTATATGTATTAAATTTTTCTTTTTTCTTGATTGCTGACTATCAGTATTAATTACCGCTGCAGTAGAAGTTTCAATCTCACTAGTTTGTGATTGCGTCGATATTTCTTTATCAGTATTAGTGCTATTCGTTTCCGTTTTACCGAAAGTTAAACCCAATAGGTTTGTAAAGAAGGCTAGCCCTTGTTCGGCCGTTTCATTTACAGCAGCAATTAATTCTTCTTCATTTAGTTCACCCGAATCAGTACTGTAACAACAACATATAATGGAAAGCAAAAAAATTTTTAACGATTGTATATTATAGAAATATATAATGTTAAAAGCATTACTCGGTATTATTAGCCAAAGGATTTTCAATAGCTTGTTGTTGTATAGTTGTTAAATTTGTTTCTTCTAATCTCATGCCTTTTGGGTTCATCGTAAAACATCCTATATTAAAACTAGTTGTAACATCTCCTAATAATTTCGGTTCTAACAGTAAACAGCCCCTGAGTCCATCATTGTAAGGCAGTAAATCCGAAAATCGGGCACACACTTCTGCTAAATTAGCTAGAAGGGACATACAAGTTGGTTGAGGGTTGGGACCTTTTACCTGTTCGCTGTGTAGAAGATTTTCACCATATGAAACGTTTACATTCAGTCCATCTTCTTGTGATATATATTTCATTTGAACACAACCTAATTACGTATATTTAAACATTGTTGTATTAAAAAATTCATTCATTATATTAACCTGGACCACCCAAATCTATATACGTTAAATTAAAATCAACACAACACATGCAAATTGGACCATTACATGCACAACTTTTATTTTCTGTATTAGTTGAATCATCACGTTTCTTAATATCACTTGAATCTGTATTCCAATAAAGTAAATCTGAAAATAATAACCGATTCAAGATCAGTTTTAGGATAACATACTTTCAAATTAAATTGATATTTACTTTCATCGGAACGTAAAATGTAATGAAAGAAAATAAATTCACTTATTTCATATTTAGTTCAACTAGATAAAATAAAAACATCATAACAAGTTATATTTTTAGGACTACTCAATCGAGATTTATTAATAAAAGAAGCTTGAAGAATATTTTCTCGTTGATCTGCTTTAATGTTAGTTAATTAAACAATTAAAAAATTCTTTAAAAGAAAAATCGTAAGGATTTCCGTCATTTTATGAACAATAATAAATTACCTAAATTATTTTTTTAAGATATAGAAATAGAACATACCTAATATACTAGCCGAACAAACAATTTCTATAATATAAAAAGTAACAACAATATAAATGAACACGCAACGCAACATGATCGTGTATTTGTTTATTGCAAATATAGTATTGTCGATTTTGAGTTGGTCAGTATTCGTACTGTTTGAATTGAAATAACTTGTAGGCCATTTTACTCTTTATTCAAGACACGGACATTTCCGATGGCTCTTCGACGGCGGTCCTTGGCCGCAATGGGGGCCACTAGGTCAGCCATCCACTTCTTGATTTCATCCAACTCTTTACTATTCAATTGTGTGAACTTGAATTTAAACAATTTCCAATTTAATAACGAAATAACAGTTAGAATTTAAAAATTGTTATATAAAAATTTGTTCCAATTAAACAAACAAAATATAGTCTAATTAATTATTCTATCATTGACTTTCGTCTATGAATTTTAAAACAATGTAACGTATTTTAAATACGTATAGACAGACAAAATATACTTTCAACGGATGTACCGGATGAGCATGGATGACCCAACTATGGATTGACCGACATACATTTAAGCCCACCATTCTTCAATTTACTATACAAACTCAAAAGAAACATTTTAATACAGATGTAAGTTGACACTCAACAAGTTGACGAGGTTTTATAGTGATTATAAGTGTAATTAAATCAATTTTGCTCGTTTTAGTTTATTGTTTAAGAACAATAGGTAAGATAAACTACAAAAGTTTGTATTTGAATAACCGATTATTGTCAATTAATAAATGCAGAAGAAAAATTTGCCATGGGCCTTCTGTAGCAAATGGATTTTCTTTTAAATTTTACAATTAATACGTGTATTCAGAAGCTGATATTTTTTGTAGATTAACGGATAACTGTATATTCACACTAGAATATATTCTTAGTTAATATACCTGGATTTAAGTATTCAACTGTAAAATACGAGAAATTTCTAAACTACAAAGTACTATATAAAAATAAAAACAATAATGTCCAAAACACAAATATAAATAAATGCTTTTATATACAGATTTTTTCTGACATTAGCAGAAATTCACTATGAAAATTGTTAAAAAAGTATGTGAAATGAATAGCGCGCGACCACTTTTTTTTCTCCATAATACATCCCACCCCCAAAAAGCACGGGAATATGTTGCATAAAATTGGGAAAGTGTGATTTCTTTTGATTTATTATGACATACAATAGGGCTATTCTAAAATAAATGAGAACCATATTTATGTTCATATATGTACAATGAAATTTTTGCTGTTTTATTATTTTTTTGAAACCATTACTATTTTTTTTGTTCTTTCTATTGTTTTAGAGCTTTGGAGCAACAAATATGAAGTTGTCATTTATATTTGAATTGTTATTAATATTTGTTTTAATTGCTTTTGCTGCCTCAGCCTCAGTAAAAGGTATTTATTACGTACATACTCGTAATGATAATAAAATCAATTTGTCCATAAAATTTGTCCATAGACTTTTATGTGAAAAATCACCATCATCATCATCAAAAAAACATCGTTAGAAAACATAATGATAAATTTGGAAATAAAAAACGTCAAGATACAAATACACAAGCGAATAAATACTGCAGTTGTTCAAAGCAACTGTGCAATTGTTGCAGAGAATTTAATATACCTGTAGTGTCCTTACAAGGGCCTGGATGTGCATCATTGCAATATTTAAGGGGTGATCGTTTAGCCATTTCAATGAGTTTCGGCGAAAGAGTACTAACAAACACAACAATAAACAGTAAGCAAAAAAAACTAGATATAAATTGAACGGTGGAGAAATTTAATAATGTTTTAAAAACAGGTAAAAAACCACAACCAGTATGCATGCCGTTGCCTGGCGGTGTTTCAAAGTTTTGTGGACGTGTTTACAACATTGGCCGAAAGGGTGATGAATTTAATGCTTGTCTAGGATTAGAATTACGTTCATTGGGCAATGTGGAGGCTGCATTACGTGTTTCTTGTTTCCGTTTCGGACAAAATGGCCTTCGAGTTGAACCATCCCAGCCGCTTCCGGTTGTTGAAGAGGAGGACGATGATGACGACGACGACGATGAGGACGAAGACGAGTACGATGACGAAGATGATGATGATAGTTTTGATTTTGATGATGACGAAGACGAAGAGGACGAAGATGATGTCGACAATGATGTGGATTCAGTTGATTATGGAACATTTAGTGTGTTTGATGATGATTTCATTGGTGAATACTTCCAAGGTGGTGGTGGCGGTGGTGGATCTTCGTCTACAAACAATAAAAAGAAAATTGTTAAAAAACCAACAACTGCAGCTCCTGTTAGACGTGTTGTGACGCCTAAACCAGTTAAAAATCAACTGAAAACAAGACCGCTGAGAAAGAGGCCAACTTCTAAACCGCAAACAGTTAGAACCACAACATCAACAACAACCACTACTACAACTACTACACAACCGCCTCCAGTTACACCTGAAATGATATTAGTTGGTACTGTTAAATATCAGGAAATGTTGCCAACTGAAGATACAGTTATATCAACAATAAATATGATTAGATTACCAGATATAACAACAAATCAACCACAAATTACTTCAACAATGCAAGAAACAACAATACAAATGATGGAAACACAATCGTCTAACAATTATAAATATGAAAGTGCTACAATGGAAACACAACCAACAACAACAACAACATTGGCAACACCAACAACTATGATGGGTAATGATGGTGAAACATCAACACTTTCGTCTTATATTGTTAAAAATGACGAAGAGGATGAGGACGACGATTCTGATCCGATTTCAGAAGTCGTGGACGATGTCTTAGACGATGATGATAGTACGGAAAAAACTGATAAGCCAACAAATAAATTAGACATTAAAAATACGACAAAAACAACAACAAATAAGAAAGTGAAAAAGGAATCTCCCGACATGTTGGATGAAATTGTTGATGGGATGGTGGATACATTTACTGTTAGTGAATCTGGTGAAGATGAAAAGGCCGATGACAACGATGACGATGATGATGTAGACGACGATGATGAGGAGGATGAAGACAGTGACGAAGAAGAGGAAAGCAGAAATTTACGAAGACGCACTTTCAGGGGTAGACAAAGTCGGGATATGTGGTTAGCTAGACTGCATTGGTAGAAATTATGTTAAAATATTCCATATTATAAACGTACAATTCGTGTGATGATTTTACCTTTTAATTATTTAACATAAATTATTATTTTCGCGACTGTAGCCTTATTTATTATTATTTATTTTAGTATTGTAAATATATAAACATTCTCTTTTATACAATTTCAATTTATGATATTAATAAATTATTTTAGAATATATTTCCCTAGTCTTTTTTTTTCAAAACCATGACCATCCGCCGTTTTCATAGTTGAACACAGAGCGAATTTTAATTGAATATTATTGGAAAAAATACGTGTACAAAATACATGCCGATTTAAACATAAAATGAACATAGCAAAACGATTAAATTACAAATATAATATCTGTCTCTAATTTTTTTTATTCAAACAAAACAACAACAGAAAAATAACAGTAGTTACCTATATATGTATACACAATAAATATATATTTTTGTTAAAATAGCAAAAAATAATTAGTTTAACAAATTCGGTACGTTTTGGATACACAGCAATTTCTATATGCAGGAGAAAAAGGCCATTTAATCGTAAAATATATCTACATATTAATTAATATGAACATTTCAATAAAGATCAACAAGTTTTGATATTAATATAATGTCGTTAATTATAATTAGTTTTGTTACATAGGCATTTTCTCTTAAGAGATTTGGTTTTTGAAAAAAATTTATAATACGGGAGCCAACATTATAATTATATGTTATCATTTAAATTCTCTATAGAATAAAACTGAAAAAAAAAGAAAGTAACAAAAGAAAGTGGTACAGCAGAGGAAAACAGTATTATTTAAATATTTCTCTCAAAGAACATACACAATAAAACTAAATTTTGTTTTAATTTGAAAAGAAATATCAATTATGTGTTCTCAGTTATATTATGTCGTGTTCATATTATTATTTATATATTGCAAAACAATTAATGGCCTAAAAGGTGAGTAAATATTATCATAAAAGTTAAATTCGTTGAATAGAAACGAAGTGTATACCAATTATGATTTTATTGTTATTTCCGACAGTATATTTTCATTGATTTATTTTCTTCTAATGTAGAAACAGAAAATATTGTTTCAAAAAATACTACAAAGCCGACAATAGACACTTCACTTAGTTCAACAACAACAACAACAACAAATCGTCCACTATTGCCCGGCTTCCGATTGCCATGTTCTTGTGTTGAAGGACAATGTGGATGTTGTACTGGTTATATTTTAGACAGATTCAATCAAAAAGGATGTTTCAATGTTAGTTATGAACCGGATGATTTTGCTATCAGCGCATCAATGACTATGAATGGCAAAGTTCTGTACAAGAACACCATTTCTGGTAATTAAATTTTCATTTATATTTATCATCAAACCCTCTTACAACACAAACATCATATGTTCTATGTGGTTTCTATTCTTGAAAATAAATTAAATATATATGTAATCTTAATGGTTCTATATGGAAGACGTTTCAATTTGAGTAAAGAACGTGGTGATAATGTCTTTTTTTTCCTTTTTTGAAGAAATTAATGGCGTATAAAATCTCCAAAGTTTAAATAGACCCCATTTAAAAAGTTTTGTCCTATTGTTAAGGCAATTTAGATTATAGCTACAGTTTTTTTATATACAGACTCACACACACAACATATATATAGGAAATCTTTGTAATCTTTTTATCTATAAATTTTCTTATCATTTAACACATTTATGATTTATATATTGTTGTTGGAGAATGAAATATATTTGGCCCTTTTTTAGGTAAAAATCCGCCACCAGTTTGTGTCCGTTTGCCACGTTTACAATTTATAAGATTTTGTGTTGAATTTTCAAATATTTATATAGCACAACGTAATATACATTTATGTATGAATGCTGAAGCAAATTGGGAGGATATAACATTAATTGAATGGTCATTTGACTGTATTAGAATGGGTGTATCTGGGGTTGCTGTTGTTGGTCCAGAGGAAGGTGGCGGTTTACCAAGTAATCCAATTGATGCTGTTGATCAAACAGACGAAGATTACGATGATAGTGCCAGAGACAATTATGTAAAACCGAATTATAATGATGTTAAATTAATATTTAATTCGAATATAAGAAAAGCTGCTAAAAAAGTTCCGAATAAAAATTTAATTAACGTTAAAAAATTAAGCAACGATCAATATTTTATATCTTATACTGACGAATAATTTTTAAAAAATGCATGTTCTACATTGTTAATTTATTAAAAATGTATAAGAAAATGAATTAAAACACTTTCTACACGTAAAATGTATGTCGGTTAATGTTTATTGTACTTTGCAAACAAATTATTATTTTTATGTTCTTTACCCTACATTTGAAGTTTCATGTACCCACTTGTTTATAATTAAACAAATCATTCGATTAGTTTAATTCACACTTTGCACATTGATTCATTGATTACACTAATTTTGATTAATTGTTGTTAAGCTACAAAATAAACAATGATTGTATTGAAATTTTGTTTTCTTATTTGGTTCGTTAATAATGTTTGCGGTAGTGAAAATATTCAATATGAAGACGGTAAGTTAAGAGATTTTTATTCTAAGAACTGGATTAATTAAAAATACCAGCATACGAAGAATTGTGTGAGAGTTTAAAAAATCCCGTTAATAAATTAACCTACTTTAAAAATATATATTATAAACACAGTAATTAAATAGATACAATTTAAATATATTTCATTGAATTTTATTTGACGTTTTCGTTTTATTGTTAACAAAAATAAATGCGAAAATAGCATTTGCTTAGAAAATAATAGAGAATCAGTAAATATGAAGAATGAAATAAATTACAATAGAATGAAAGGTGAATTCATGAAAGTGTTCGACGAAACCCTATATTCGTGCATTTATTTTGCGATATATGTATTTATATGAAAAATTATCATAGTGGATTATGGTGGCATTTTTGACGGATGAAGAACGAAGATGGGACTGATAATATTGAATTTCTTTAGAAAAATCTTATAGCATTTTGGATTAAAAAAAAAGTTGCACAAAATTCACGTTAAACTGTATCGTACACTGGATTAAGAAATTCATGCACAGTTACAAAAAAACAGTATTTTTGTTTCAACAAGATTTTAGTCGAAACACAATATCTTGAGAATTTGATCAATTTTTGAAATAGACGGCTCTTATCGTAACTTTATTAGATATTTATTATAGCGCGACTTTGATTCGCATAAAAATGAAATATTATATAAAAATACCTATATACATAAATATAACGTATAGTCTTTGTCGCATATACGCAAAACTGTCTGTTTCGATTATGCTATAAAGACGTTCTGTATGTAAAATTTGAAATAAATTTGTGCAATATAATGAGACATGTCGATTTGATGTTGTGCTCGAGGGTAATCTATTATAATGCCACCTTGAGTTACAGATGCTGACATATCAACTATGTCTTCTATATACTACGATCCAAAATCTCGACTACCTTTTCGTATAACATCTATTGAAAATAGTTTGATAAATAAGGTTGAACCGAATGGCCAATCATACATTACGACGAGACGAATTCAACGTCGAATTTCATATAGAACCAACGGCTGTTCATGCCAACAATTAACGTGTGGATGTTGTTTAGGTTTAAATTTAAATCAATTTAATTTCAACAGAGAAGGTAAAACGATTTTTTTTAATAAATAATTAATTTTACTATAAACTCAACAGGATGCATGAACTTTACTTACGATCCACAAGAATTCGCAATTAATATGGATATGTTTATGAATGAAATGTCAGTTTATTCGAACAGTGTGTCTGGTAAAACATAGAAAATTATTATAATAACAAATTGACAAATTTACAAAGTTAATTTTTATAGCCAAATATCCACCACCATTGTGTCTTCCATTACCGATACCATATTTACCATTATCTGTTGAAGGATGTGCTAGATTATTTGATGTGTACACTCCTGGCCAAAATTTACATATGTGTTTCGATTTTGAAACAAGAATACAACAGGCCACTGTGTTAGTGTTACATTTTGATTGTATGAGAATGGGTAACGATGGGGTGGCATTTGTAAAACCAGGAGATAATGGTGGACTAACATCATCTACAACTGTTTCAACACAAGTTGATTCCGAAGTTTATAATGAAGTTACCGAAATAAAAGGCAATAAAAATAAATTGAAAGCGAATTCAAAAAATGTTTATTAAGGAAAATTTTGATAATATGTACAAGTAAAAATATAAATATAAACTAATAATATACAGTAATATTTATATATAATTTATTTTTATATTATATTTATTAAATAAGTATCAGATTTTTTTATACAAATGTATTATTATTAATAAACATTTATCTACTAGTAGTAATATGTATTTATTAAAAACATACATACATAGAACTACAGTTGTTTGTCTAAATATTGAAAATAAATTTCTTATTTTTTTAAAGAAATAGAAAACACGAGGTTTTCTATAAAATGCTTTTTTATACATTTGAAAGTAGAAGAAATTGTGGTGAATGTAATAGAGTGTGGGCCAAGAGACGTGTATATAAATTTTCAGGCACCATCCCCAAAGGTGTAATAGAAAATCGCGTACTTTGAAGGTGGATGACGCGCTAGAGACAAGACAAGTGTTATCTAGAAGTAACACTGCATACAACTTGTGTATTTAAATGAATGCAAATTACTATAGAAAATTTTCTTTTACAACATTTTTCATAAATACATTGTATCTATATTTATTATATAGTGAAACCTGGTAAAATAACTAAATTCTAAAAACGCCTAAGTTTTTGTTGTTTGAAAAGTCGATTTTTGTTGACAGAAGTTCCATAATACCTTCTTAGGATTCCAAAGAACTTTAACAGATTTTAAAACACTATTATCTTTCAAGGATTCGTTTTACATACAAATATGTCAGGTTTCATTTTCATTTACCAGAAACAAACATAAAAAACAACAACATAATAATAACTTGCATTACATATGCATAAAAATACTTATATATGTATATTATCTTCAGTGAACCACGAAACTGAAAAAAATGTGTTGGGCTGTATGTTCAATGTTTGGTTTTTGCACACGTCAATACAGTAAAATTTTTATTAGATAGATTTTTTTGAGACTGTAATATAGTGTGTTTTTAGAATGTATATACGTATATATATATATGTATATTCTCTTTTATATTCCCAATTTGAATACTCAATACAAATCTACAAACGTGATTTTTTCTCATACATAAACATATACGTATATACATACATATGTATACGTATATATGTATACATACTGCAGATTATGTGCTACTATATACTATAAGTACTATATGTATGTATAGTTATGGTTTTTGTAAAAATAAAGCTAAATAACGATATACTCGTATTTTGTAGATTTACTTTACTAAAGAGGGTACTTTTGTAAAGAGCACTTTTCATATAATATAAATTATGCAAAATAAAGTGAGAATTATGTTCCAAATGCAACTGATATTAAAACTTTAATAAAAAAAATAAAAATTAACAATTACTGGACATTATTAACTTATTAAAAATAGTAATAAAAATTTGTGAAACACTATAAAAGTAATATAATATGGTGATAAAATTATTTTTTTATTTATGGAAACTTAATATAAAGAAATCCAATGAATCTATCTCAAGAACGTTGCATTGACGAATGCAATCCAAATTCAAAATTCCAAAAAATTGGTTGTTGAAAAAAAAGGTCGAAAAAAAGTACATAGTTACCAAAAATAGCACAACAATTTACTAGAAATTATCACCATTCGATAGCTCATCAAAAACTAAATATGTAATGAAATAAATAACATGTTTTGATCAAGTTTTGATGAAATGAGACCCAGTGAATATAAATTCGTTTACAGAATTAAATTTGAAGCAGTAGTTTTTCTATAATAGGTATTTGAAACATTTTCATTTTAACTAAAATTTTCAAAACTTTTAAATAGCTATACATTTTTTATTAATGAATAAATCGTAATGACACTTCGATATTATATTATCTTGTCATCGCTTTATAATTTGCTTTTTACTAGAACGTTCTAGCTGTATTAAAAAATTTTTTATTTTTTCTCCAAAACATATTGCATAAGTACATGTGTATACGGAAACCATTTTATTATAATTATTTTTTTTAATTATTGTTGTATGTATATTTTTTTTGTGAATAGTAAAACTGTTTTCGTATATTCTAGTTTGTCACATCTAGGGTAGAACACGCAATTAACATATTTTACACGTCGGTGAACTTGGTAATTTGCAAAGCGAAACTGGATGATCTATGTGGTAATCGGCAAAAGTTCCGCTACGTTCCTGTTTGCTTGTGATGACACATTAACCAAAGAGAATAAATTATAATTATGTATGTACATATATATTATATATATATATATATAAAAATACTATGCCCAACAACAAATATATATATACATAAACATAAAAATGTATATGTACATGTATGTATTATATATTTTATATATTTGATGTTTATATAACTAAGTGTACATACCCAATATACTATGTTTGGAAACATTATGCATAGTCTGAACAACAATAACAAAGTTTTATATGAATAGTGGTATATGATTATGTTGCAAAATTAAATTAATAATAATAGAATACACCTACACACACACACGTATAGTGTATAATAGCTAATGTCTATGCTATAAATTTTAGGTAAAAAATAAAAAATTAAGGTTTGCCTATAAATATTATTTTAAAATGGTATACTAGAAAATTTTAAAAACTGTAGTTTAAATAAATACATATTTACATAAAACTAAACTAATCGACATCAGTATAACAATTTAGCTGTGTAAACAGACTTACAGAATTTATTAAAAAATATTTATTATCATTTTTGTTAATATCTAATAAAATATGTTCAACAAATTTGTTGTTTAAATGATATAAAGGAATACGAAACAATTGTTTTTCTTTCAAATAATTTACAAATTTTGGTTGGCATAGAATTGTGGGCATTTTATAATATAGTTTATTGATAGCTTTTGTTAAACAATTTTCCTCATAATTCCAACGAGCACCTCTAATATACAATCCAGATATAATAATAATATTATCGATTTTATTAACATGTAAATTAGTTTCATCATATATTATCCCAAAATCGTACAATACATTTTCGTAAGGTAATTTGAATTTTTTTGAATAAGTTAATTTATTATAGCATAATAATGCTTTTGGTTTATAAAAAGCAGCTAACCAATAATTATTATTAAAGTTACAATTTGTTTGAATTGTTTTAAAATATTTACAATGTTCATTCAAGTCTTTTAAATACAAAATTAAATTTGTTTTTAAAGTATTTGTATATTTTGTCCATTCATTTGGTAATTTATTATTTAATATATTAACACAACAGTCATTTAAATATAATGACATGTATTTTGTGTCTGTTAAAAATTCATTTAAATCATATAGTGTTGTTTTTATAATATTTATTATGTTATTATAAAATTTTAATTCATTTTGTATTATTACATGTGTATTTACTTCATCAATTAAAAATACATCAGGTAATATTAACGATATGTCGTTTATTTTATTCAAAAGTATTAATTCACTTTGTTCATTTTCATGTTCTGTGTCGAATGTACATAAATTTGATAATAATGTTAAAATATTATGTCGCCAATAGTTATGTATAACATATTTATTTAATTCAATAATTTCTGGTGTATCATCGTCTGATAATTTTAATATATGATTTATATAATCCTGATAATCATTTTTTGAAGGAAAACAAAATTTATGAAATTGATAATTTTTATTTATGATATCACCATTGACATATTCATTTAATAAAAATTTATATAAATCTGGTTCATTGTAAATAAATTGTGAATAGTTACAATCTAGTAAAAAATTTGTTAAATATCTAACATCAAATTCAGTTTCATTTATAATTGTTTTAATTTGTATGCAAGTATTATTAAATGTTGATTTTGTTAAATAATATGGTACAGACAAATTCGTTATGTATTTATTACGTTCTAATAACATTATATGAAAATAAGATAATGCAAATAAACATTTTGTAAACATAAAATGTTTGCCAGGGCAAGAATAGAAAAAATCTAAATTGCATAACGGTTCATCTTGGTAAAATTTTAGTAAATTATGTTTAAATTGTTTTGGTTGTTCATCAATAATTTTAATACAATTTTGTAACAATAATTTCGGAAATAGATTTGTTTGTTTTGTTGTTAAAAATAAACGAAAATTTTCATTAATATTTTCATATTGTGTTAAATTTTCTTCCAATTCATATAAATAATTTATGTTCAAATCGCAATTCTCTAATAAAACCCATAAACCGTCATTTTGTGCAATTTTCATTAATTTATCAACTTGATTATATTTGTTTGAATCTAATGATAATTTATGGTACTTATTTTCAAGCTTTTTACTATTAACCAAATTTTGAATTTTATCAATTGGATTTAAATCATTCGACAATATAAATAATATTGGTGACAAATTATATGATTCATTATATATATCATTTACATTTATTTTTATTGGTAAAAGAAATTCTTTTCCAAGTGCATTTGAAATAAATCGAATTATATTTATGTATAAGAAGTCACTTTTAATAAAACGTAAAATTAAAAGTTTTTGAAATTCACTTAAATTATATTTGATGCTGACTGTATTATTATTTACATTAAAAATGTCTTTGTTAAAAATATCTTTCCAATAATGAATATTTTCTATAAACGAATTTATGAAACCATGAAAATTTGGCAAATTTTCTAATAGACAAAATTCATTCCACGCATATTCTGTTATTAAATTACTTATTGGATTTTGGTAGTTTTTATTATTCACAGGAAATTGTAACTTTGAACCGCCGTTAACAAACATTTTATATTCTTGTAACGTGAGAAAATTTTTTTTTATTAATATTGTAACAGATAGAACGAATATGAATAATAATTTATCTTTTTCATATAATGATCTTACTACATTTTTATATAAATCATAAGTAAATGAATATATTAAATATTCGTTACGTTTCTTATTACATTTTGACTTTTTCGAATTTAATATTGATGTTAAATATAATGTTTTATACCAATCTAATGAAAATTGATACATACAATTAATATTTTGTAAATTATATATACAATCGTATATACTTGTTACATAATTAACATAATTAATATAATTCTCTTTAAAATGTTCAATAATTTGTTCACGTTCTTTAACAGTTTTACGTTTTTCTTCAATAATATTCAATAATTGTTTTGATTCGTCTAATATTTTAATAGCATTTTCATCTTCTAATAAATCTGTTTGGGATTTTGTTAACGTATTTAATATTTTCTCATTTAAATTTTTATATTCACTTTTATAACTATTATTTAACATATTTATTTCATCTTGTATGGCTTTATATTCAGGTTTTTCAGTTTCAATAACAATTTTCATTAATATGTTACTTAACACATGATCAGTTAATTCAAAATTAATAATCGTTAATAATTTATATAGTTCTGGTGTTAATATTTTATTATTTTTACACATTGTTATTAAATATAATCGAAAATTATTATTATATACAATTGTTTCATTATTAAATTGTATATAAGTTGTATTATTTTCTTGAAATAATTGTCTTGTTAATAATGGATACATATAATTTGGTATATTATCTTCAAATATTTGTAACAATATTGGCCTACCACTAATAATACATTGTTTTAAATTGAATAAAATATTTGTTTTTGTAAATTTTGTCAAAATTAAGCGATTCGACTTTTCAATATTTTTTATCCAATTATAAGCTTGTTGTTGTGGATCTAAAAATAAAGAAACTTGTTTTGTATATTTGTGTATAATAATATTCGTTATAATATTTTTATCATTTGGTAATTCTTCCGTCAACCAATAATCAATAGGTAGATTTTCCTTTAAAATATTTATAAAATCGTAATTTTCCTTATTATACGGTATATTATTCGATGTTTGTATGTAATTGTAAAAGATTTTCTGAAAAACTTCCTCACGTTTATGATATTTAAATAGACCCAAATAAATAATTACTGTTGCTGAAAGTAATATATCACCTGAAAGTGTTTCATATTGATTTACAAGATTTTCAACAGTTTGTGTCCATTTAATTTTCTCATGACTCAAACCACCAATCAATTTTTGTGCCCTACATAATTTTTGATTACACAAATCAACTTGTAATTGTAAATGTTTTTGTTTTATTGTTGCATCATCTAATAATGCATTTAATGTGGCCAATTTTTCTTCAATACGTGCCACTTGTTCTTTTTTCTGATTCAATATTGCCATCGTTGTGGCATATTCTTTTTCAGCCATTTCCAGTTTCTCTTTTTTCGGTGCCACTTCTTTGGCCACTTTATCGTACATATCCATAGCTATAATCCATTTACATAGGCCTTCGGCGGCACTTGAAGCCTTCGCCACAATATTCGGTTTGAAGTCTTTATGTGTCAAATAGTCCTTACGTATTTTATACATAATTTCGATTTTAATGTTGTCTTTATCGAACTCTTTTAACGATTGCAAAAAATTCATATCACCCAATATACGTTTACTGGGGCCCCAATAGTCAATTAATTTACGTCCGGTTGATGGATCCGGTATACGATCCGGTTTAACATCTTTTATAACACATACAGCGGCCATTACCAATTTGATTGCATCTGGTGGATTTTTCATAGATTTAACTAACGTTATATCGCTCGGTTTTAACGTATTTAACGCCGATATGGCATCTTCTAATATCGGTATCGCCTGTGCCAATTCGGCTTCGCATTCTAATTTTAAAATTTGCGCCACTTGGGCCTGTTCATGAGCTATTTTTTCGTCTTTACGTACCAAAGCTGATGCATTTTCAACTTGAATTGTATCATGTGCGATTTGTTTTGTCATTTCAATTGCCTTCAATGTCATTTCCTCTAACTGTGGCTGATATTCGCCTAATGCCTTTTCCATTGACTTTATTTGTTCTTCACCGCACGATAATTTTTCCAAACCCAAAATATATTTATCTTTTTCACATTTTATACTATTCTCTTTCATATTAATTAAATCACAATATAAATTTAAATAATTCAAAAATTTACATGACGGTATTGATATATTTATATTATTTTCAATTTCTTTGTGTATTTTAATAAATGTTTTCGATAATAATAATTTAATATCATTTTCTATATTCAAATTATTTAAAAATTTATTTGATATTTTCATCATACATTCATCTGGCCATTTATTAAACCAAATAATATTAAATTTTTTAAATGATGTATAATAAAACATACGATTTTTTAATTTATTTATATTAAAACATAATATTACATGTAAATTTTTTTTACAACGTTGATTAAAATATGAATACACGTCGTCCATATTAATATCAATATTATTTTTATGAAATTTCTGTGTTTCAACACGTACTAATTCTAATATATTTTGTTTTTCGTTATTATCGTCATATATAGTATTGGATATTTCGTAATTGTTTAATACAAAATCAACAATATCGATAAATTCGTCAGATAAAATTTGTTCTTCATTTAATAAAAATACGCATTCTTTATTATAAGCGCCACACTCTTTTAAAATAAATCTAACATCTTTTTTAAATTTATTTACATTATATTCATTTGTAATATTTGGTTGATATAAATATTGTTTATATATAAAACACGCTAATTTTGTTAATGTTTGTCTGCCTGTGCCATTAAAACCAATTAATAGACCATTATTATAAGATATTGAAAGAATACGACAAATTTTTATTAAATATTCAATAGTATAATCAAATAATATCATATCGTCTAATTTATACTTATTTTTTTTATTAAATTCTTTAATTTGTGTATTAATTAAATCTTCCACTTGTTTAAATTGCATTTCCTCGTAAAATCTACAATCTTTATCTAAATCAGTGTGAAAGAGACTACCAAATAATACTTTTCTATTATCAATGATAAAACTACGAACAACATTCTGTTCTAAAAGTTCATCAAGTTCTTCATTAAAATGTTCTTTAATTATGTATTCAATGCATTGTAAAAAAGTTTCATTGTCTTCTGTTATTGCATTATTAATACGATCACCAAATATTCTGTATATTTCGTGTAACCACAATTTTACATAAATCTTTTTGTTAGCATCATATGTTTCCTTTTTCAATTTACAAATACCTTGAATAACTTTTGTTAAATCATTTAAATTAAAAATGTATTGTGGTTTGTTAACAGTTGGTTTAAATTTCATTTTAATGTCAGTATAAATGTAATATGAAGCTTTTACAACTGTATTTATTACATTATATGTATCAGCTGGGAAACCATTTTTTTTCCACACATTTTGTAAAATATTATTATATATTCTTAAAACAGTTTCATGAGAAAATTCATTTATTGTGTATATGCAAAAATGACGTAAAAATCGTGGACATAACTTTTCGTGTCTGTTAAATAATAAATTTGAACATCCCATAAAATATACATTATTTAAATAAATTTTCTCAAAATTATTTAAATCGTACCATATATTATGATCTATATGTAAACGCAATAATTCAATAATTGGATGAGTTTCATGAGAAGCTAATAAATTGAAATCGTCTAAATGTACTATTAAAGTAGATTTTTTATTTGTTGTTATATATTGTCCACATTTCGTACGATTTAATTTATTTAAAATAAATTGTTGAACTTGATTTGTTGTTAAAAATTTACTTAAATTTATATTTGTAATTTGATATTGATTTTTATCTAATTTATTAAATAATATATCTTTCATTAAAAAACTTTTACCAGTTCCTGTTTCACCGGTAATTAAAATTGGTAATTTATATTTAATATGATTATTAATTAAATTTGTGTAACGTAATGTATCAATTGTTGATACAATATATTCATTATCGAATAACAATACATTATCAAAATGTTTTTCATTTTTTAATAAATCTTGCCAATATTTCCAACTACCCCGTTGTTTATATGAATAAAAATAATCGTACAATGTATTTTCTTGTGGTATACTAATTTCAATTTTGTCTATTGTTGATGGATAACAAAACTCTTTTATTTTACCCTTCCACAATTTTTTATAATATACATCGAATTTCGTACGAGAACAATTGTCTAATGTAGACCCAAATGCCCATAAAGCTGATTGCAAAAAACCAGCTTGTAACCATATTTGTAAATTTTTTGTATCATCATCCTTTATATCAATTAAAATATTTTCTAATGTTATTTGTAACAATTTTAATAGATTTTCAACTAAACTAAAATCGCACACATAAAATTGTTTAATACAGTTGTTATTGTTTATAAAATTTAAACAAGCTGGCACAATCCAATTAAATAGATTCAATATTTGATTTGAAAATTTGTTTGTCAATTCGCAATTATTCAATAGCCATGATTTTACTAATGATTGCCATGTTAATGTTGAATTTCCATAATAAACAATACCACAACGTGATATCTAAAAGGAAAAATTCAACACATCGTTGTTGTGGAAAAAATATCATTCAAGAAAATCATAATGACATATAACTTTTCTCACAATAATGTAGAGTTATGGCTTTTACTAATAGTTAACTCCAATAATCCTAATATTACGATATATACAAAAAATAATATTCCATTCAGCGTTTTATTAAAATTTTACTAGAAATATTCTGGAAACAAAGTTGACTCGATGATGTATAACTTATATTATGAACAATTTTACGAAAACAAGTTTCTCTCATATTTTAGTTTTATCGCGAACGCGTTCAATGAAACAACTGTGCGCAACAGTCCCTTATTTTAAAAATATTTGTTGATAACTAAATATTTATTTTTTTTTAATTATACTAGATAATAAATAAATAAAAATTTAAATTGTCAAAGTTGTCACTCTATATTATTGTGAGAAAAATTATACATATAAATATAGTACCATTGCTGGTGAAAACGTATTTAAATGATCGATTTCAATAAAAAATTTGATTTGATTAATAAAAATTCGTTCACCACAATTTAAATATAATATTTTTTTCTCATCAAGTATACTATTTATATTTTCAATGCATAAATAATTTGGTTGTCCATCTAATAAAATCCAATTGTATTCATTTTGTCTGCATATTTTTGTTAAAATACCATCTTCCCATTGTTGTGTAATTGAATTGAAATTACCATAAAGTTGTTTGTATGTCAGACATTTAATATTTATTATATGCTGTTTAATTTCATTTCTATTATTATTATATTGTTGCTGTGCAAAAATTCTAGAGCAAATTTTTATAGCCGTACTTTTGCCACTATACGTTTCTCCAACTAATATTTGCCCATATTGCGATTTTATTAAATCCAATGTTTGTACAATTTTCATCACGAATGATTGTTTGGGATCAAGATTATATTTTTTACAATCACTGTTTATAATTTCAACTAAACGTTGTTCATCAACATCATCATGATTTAAACAAGAATTTTCCAATTGAAATGTACTTTTTATTATTGATTCAAACATGTTTGTGTCATCGATTGTTAATTGTCTTTTAATTACATTTTCTATGGATTTAACAATAATAACAGTTTCATTCATATTAGAATATTTCCTTTTTAATAATTCACATTCAGACAATATCAGTTTGACTGTTTTTATACCAAAAGTACCATTTTCAACACAAACTAAGTCACACATTAAATTTAATGTTGTTATAATTTTCTTTGATAACATTTCAGTATTATGAAATCCTTGTGTTTTTAATAAAATTTGAACAATTATTTTTAATTCAGGCATTAACAATATCGACGTACGAAATAAACAATTTATATATTCTGGTAAAATAAATTTTTCATTATTAATAGTTGCTGTTAGGAAATATGTTTGCTGTTGTATTTTCAAATCAATAGAATTTACATTTTTATTTATTTTCACTTGATTAATATATTGTGTAAATATCGATAAAAATTCACATGTTAAATTATCGATATTTTTTAATAACAACCAACAACCACACGTAATTATGCCATTTATTAAATTTTGAATAATTTCATAATTTAAATAATTTATGCAATTAAAATTAATTAACATAACACCAAATATATTTGATAGATTTTTTATTGTTGTTAACTTGCCTGATTGTGTATTACCTCTTAATAATCCATTCATATGTAAATAATATGTATTAATTAATGTTCTAATACATCGATCCGTAAATGGTGTTAAAACAATTTCATTAATGTTGCCTAAATATTCGTACATATATTTTATTTGTGTTTGCATAAATTTTATAATATATACATTATTAATTAGATTATGTTTTAATTGTGTTGCCCATTTAAAATCGTTAATATTTTTTATATATTTTAAATCACGTTTATTTAGATCTAATAATATTAGATTTTTTAGTTTGTGCTTTGTTAATTCATTTAAATCGTCCAATTTCAATAATAACAATTTTTCTTTAATAATATTATCAATGTCAATAAATGTTTTCAAATTTTCTTCACGATTTAATGATGTTTCTATAAATTCTGTCCAATTAATTTCGTTAACAACTTGTAGTATTTGTTGTGGATAATTTTCAATTAATTGCTTCAAATCAATTTCTTTAAATATTTTATAACAATCATGTATTTGCTTTTCTATTGCATTCATCATATATAATTCAACATATTTCAATCGTTCTTCAACATATATTTCCATTTCCATATTAATCGTGTTATTAAATAATAAGTTTTCACCCATTTCACTAGAAATACCTTTAATACATATGTCTTCGTATATTAAATTGTCAATTCCTTCGAACAATTTATTTAAATATGGTTGAATTTTGTAACAATATTTTGATTCGGATATTAATAAAATCAATTCGTGATTTGATATGAAATAAAATCGATTAAATTTTTTTCTTACATGTTGTAAATAATTGTGTATACCGTTTGTTATAATTTCAATATTATTCATACAATCATTAATTTCATTTAATATTGTCGAATTTTGAATCGTTTCAAGTACGTTTGAATTTTTTTTAATCATTTCAATGTACTTGTTAAAGAAATTATCAATAATATTGAATAATTCATGTTCGTTTTGTAATATTATTGTAATTTGATTGTATTGAAATATCGGATGAAATAAAATCCATTGATTTTGTAAAAATTTCCATCCGTTTATAGTTTTTCTTGTCGTTTTAATCAAATTTAAAAAATCTGTTAGATAATTTTCATGTGGTTGAACGTAAATCGATCCACGCATATTCATTAATTTCATATATTGTTCATCAATCAATTCTTCAATTACATCTAAATCAGTTAATATATAACATTTATTACATTCAAAATAAATATAATTAAAACGAATAGAATTCCATTGATTTTTAAGTTGAATTAATTCATCATGTAATTGTTTCTCTTTTGTTGCACCAATACTAATTAATTCATATTTATTTATATTTGATTTTAAATCGTAATTCTCCATTATTTTCCTTAATGTTGTACCAGCATTTGGTGTGATATCATTTTCGGCAATAATAGACATTGCTTTCCAATGTCTAGATTTTAACGCTTGGTTACACATAATTTCAATAATTTTCATATATGGTTTGAAATTGTCAATTAATTGAATTGCTTTCATACAAAGTTTTAATGGTGCTGGCCAATTTAAAATATCTGGATCATCAACAGTACCACGAAAACGTATTTGCACATTTTCATCTTGTGCTTGTCTTAATGTTTTCCGATAACTTTTCTGTATAATATTCAGTTCATTTGAATATAATTGAACATTTTCATTAATTTTCTCATATACAAGTTGTTCAAAATTACCATCTAACCATACAGATAAATTACGTTGTATTTTAACACATATCTTTAATAAATGATAAAATGGATATACATAATTTTTTAAATCATTAAATTCACTATAAACAGTTTTTGGAAAACTTAAGCACATTTCTTCTTTATTAATCCACATTATTTCTTCTTCAATTAATTTTATTTTACTCATATGCAAAACGATTTCATTTAAATATTGATCACATTTTGTTATATCGTCCATATCGTCTAATATTATCAATAATGGATATATATCTTTTATTTTTATATTAAGATCTTCGACAACTTTTTGTAATTTTTCTTCAGCATCGAACTTTAATTGATCGTAAATTAGAAAATATTCATTAATAACTGGTGTGATTTTTTTTGGCCAATTAATAGCATTTGAATTTAATTCAATATGTTCATCTGTTAAATGTCCTAATTGTATAATATTTACTAATAATTTAAGCATATTATTAACACGTCCATTCAATTCGTTCAATTGATTTTCTTTAATATCATTCATAAATTTTCCAATTTCAATAATTTCTTCTGTAGTTAATGGTGTCTGATTTGCTCTTGTATGAATCAATTGGAATTTTTCACAAATATCATTTACTTCCCAATAATGTTGATCGCATAATTTATTAAATATTGTATTTATAACATTTTTAATGCCATCGTATAAAATAACACGATAATTCTTCATGCATACATTACCAATATTAAAATATACGTTATTTGGAATATATAATAATATTTTATTCAAATAATTCTTATAATAATTTAACTGATTGCAACCATCTTCAAATATAATATCTTTTGATATAATATCATTTAGATAATTTGATTTTAGACATGAATATAATTCTTGAAAATTGTTATTTAATTCATTTATATAATTTTTTATCGGTTCGTATAATGTATTTATATTGAATTCAATTTTCCTTTCACATTCGATAAAAAACTCTTTTGTCAGACATAAATATATAGTTTTATTTTTGTTTGGATTCAAATTTTTCAGTTGTTTAGCTACGTTAATAATGTTGTTTAAGAATGTTTTGTATATATTGATTATTTGTTCTTCAGTTGGATTTAATATAAGGCCATCATTAAATGTTATGTTTAACTTTATATATGGAACTTCTTTATTATACGTAAAATTTACAACATGTAACAATGTATGTGCAATAGAACGGCTTAAAAGAACAGATAATAAACCTGTACAGGCGTTCAAATCATTTTCACTTATATTATCTCCATAATGTTTTATCATTAATAAAATTCTGTTATAAAATTGGCATAATTCATTTTCACACTCAATTATTTTTCCTTTTAATAATGTTTGAAAATCATTTAATTCCATAATACCATTTACATTCAGCGTAAATAATTCATATGGTAAATTTAAAATACATTCTTTTAATAAATCTCTTATTGGTTTACGAT
>SSSI01009861.1:0-48126 GCA_004796505.1 Oryzaephilus surinamensis
TTTGTCTAGTGACCAGTAGAATATCTTCCAACACCTGAAGAATCTGTAGGAAATACCTCTGTGATTTTGCTCACCACCTTGAAGAAATCTTATGGAATATGGACCGATGAGGCTACGTTCACTCATAGTGGTATTATAAATCTGCATAATTCCCATATTTGGGCCGAAGAAGACCCACATAGTACTGTTATTAACAATTATCAATATGAACTTAGATGAAATGTGTGATTAGGCCTAATAAGAACAAAATTTATTATGCCGATTTTTTTACCACCACAAGTAAACTCCACAGCCTTTTAAAATTTCCTAAACAACGAGATTCTCCAGGTGTTGGAAGATATTCTACTGGTCACTAGACAAAATATGTGGTTTAAATATAACATTTCTTCCCACAATCGCTATCAAATCTTCTGATTTCTTAAATTATTGGATGTTTAAGTGACTAGTGTAACAAAATTATGAAAAACTTAAAGAACTGGAAAATGTTAAAAATCCAAAGACTACATAAATTAATTTTAAGGGTCGTTTTAGTTATAGTTCAAGTGTAGAACGACCATTTAAGTACCAAGTACCTAATATTAACTTCGATAGAGTTTTTTTTAAATAAAAAAATGCTTTATAAACAAATTATTAAACGAAATTTGTGTGAATTATTTTAGTGTTAATTGCATTTTTTCTAAAATATGAAAGGAAAACTCAAAGTGTCATATATCATTGGAAAGCTAATTAAATGCTGATGTTTTTCCTCTAAAGCAAAAAATATGAACCATTGAAAAATTTTGAAGAAAATGTTGATTGAAGTTTGTATAAATTTTGAAAAAGAAACTAATTTTAAAGTTTCGGTTACCACAACAAAGACAAATATGGACAAATTTTTTTAAACAAAAGTGTTCTTATTAGAGAATTTATTGCTCTTTTAGAAAATGCCATCACATTTTTTTAATCTTCCACATCTTTGACGTTTTCGTGAATTTTGTAAGTCAAAACATAAAAAATGCAAAAATGTCAAAAATGTTGAATATCTCTGCAACCGCTAAATATCGGACTATGCTATATAGGGTCATTTTGGTTCCAAATGAAGTGTATAATCTCCTCTCCAGCGTTGGTCCGTTAAACCTGGGACACCCTGTATATATATATAAACTGGAAACTGTTTTAGACTTTCGCGATTGTAATGTAAACCACTATAAATATTTGATTTGTTTTACAAACTGCAATAATAATAATAATATCTGTGTAGACGATAACATAAAATATAGGTAGCTATTTTCCGAATGCCAATGCAAAATTTTGTTTTGAAATTAAATTAAACAAAACAAAAAAAATATTAAAACTTTATAATATAACGTAATTGAAATAAAATTTTGACCTGTGAGTAAACAAGAGGTTTAAAAAGTTTCTTTTTAAATTAAATCCAATGCTATTTCAATTGCAAGCTTCCAGAATTACTTATACACAATACTAGTATACAGGGAGATTTATAAAAACGTTTTCAAATGAAAAAAATTAAATGTTTCCATTCAATACTTTTTTATATATTTTTAAAAAGGATATTAATTTTGTTGTAATATATATTTCTTTTCCTATTGCCAGTTAGGAATAATTAGTATGTATTTTATTTAGTATGCATATAAGTAATTCAAAAGATCTGTTATAGAACTGCAAAATCTTCTTACATACTGCTATAGTGTTTTATAACTATGTAATTGTTAAGTTTTAAGAATTAAAACTTTATTGAGTTATAAAATAAAGGTACATTAATTAATTTGCAAAATAGTGTCAAAATTTCATTTTATATATTATAGTTTCTTTAATGAATAAATTTACAAACTAGTTAAAAATATGTATGCAGATAACAACTGTATCTATGTTTATCTAAAGGATTTTAAACAAAATAATTAACTAAATAATAAATGAAATTGATATATGGTTTTAATGATTGTTTATCAAATTTGACACTTTATTGTAAAATTGCGAAATAAAATCACGCTAAAGTCTTTAAATCTGAAGACAATTCATGATGTTTACAATAAACTATTCGATTTATTTTATATTTATTTTTGTTATGTGGTTAACCAAAAAAAAAACACTCGGTGTATTCATTTTGTATTCGAATCACATTGTGTCATTGTGTCAAATTGATTCATATGACATACAATTTAATTAGATACAACCATATTAAAAATTTTTCTGAATATCTAGATATATATTATTATTATATATAAACTAGAAAAACGTTTGCTATTGAATTTTACCGATCACTTCGTTCATTTTACAGTTGCTTGAGGCACATTATGGTTGACTAAAGAAAATTCTACTGAAGTTATTTCACGTGGCAAAGTTTATTTGTGACTGTTATATATTATATTCCAATGTTTTCTTTTTTTAAATTTTTCCTTTTAGCGTTATTGTCACTCAAAACTAATATTAAATAAAGTAATAAAAGTCAAAGTATAAAAAAATATAAAGTCTATTTACTGTATATATATGTTATATGTATTATATGAATTTGATATGTGCAACGATTAAACGCAAAATCAAAAATCTATTATGTATACTGGATTAACATAGCAGCTACTTATTTCAGGAAATATGTAGTTATAGTAGACGGTACTACATACGCATGTACTTTGATGATAATAATAATGTCATTACAACATTTTAGCATAATACTATAATTATAGTGAATACATAATATTCAGATAATTACTACACGAATTAAACAGGTTATGTATTAGCATTAACAGCATTTGTTAGTTTAATACTTTAATAGAAACATATTGGCAACAAAATTTATTTAATGAAAGACAAACTATTGTACATTATTGTTGAAGATTAATACTAAAAATGTTAGTCCAGTTATATTTGTTGGCTGGCAGTAGGAGTGGGCCTTTGTATTAATGAATTTTTGTGGAAAGATTTGCATTTAATAAAAAAATACACTGTTGGGATAAAGAAAATATAAAGGGAATAATGATTGGGTGGGGTATTATTAAATGAAATAATTTAATTTGAAGGCGAATTTTCGGTGTTGGGAGTTGGAAGTTTTTGGTAGCTTGGATTTTCGTATAGGGGGTTTTGGCATTATGCTAATGTCACAGACTCTTAGAATACTCATACAAGATTTACACTCCTATCGAATATTTCGAAGAAAACGGTATCGTTGGTAAACTCATATTCAAAGAAGGTTTAGACTTTGAAGTTTCCATCAAGTTATCTAACTATAAGGTTTGTATATGTATATTAGGAAATCCAAGTCTTTTATCTAAACAGCGACAGGGATTTATAATTTACCTAGATTGAGTAATGCCCGGATATCCGCGCTGTTTTGAGAAGCATCCACTTGCAAAGTTTGTCGGTTTTGCTTATCGATCGCGTACGTTAAAGTGAAAGCTGCAATCTGAGTCCAAGATCTCGGCATCAGCACTATAGTTGGTCTGCCAAAGCCACTATTTTACTACCAAATTACTTCTTATATATACATACATATATATATTATATACCATGTACACCTTTTGGCCAATATCAAGGCAACGTTATCGCATCATTTACCATTTCCTTATTACTTCAAACATCTATTTAATTGGCACAAGTAATCAAGGACGTGGTCTGCGTGGTCAACAGTTTCCCAATTATCAAAATCAACTGAAAACTTTCCTTGCGCTTATCTTTACTCTTTATGCCGATACACGTTCTACTTGTCTCACTTAATCTTCCATGTAACATTACTTAATTCACTACATACATCTTATCCTACTATACTCAACTGTTTCACATCTCCTAAATTAACTAAAACCCCTAACTAAATCCGCAAAAATATCAAACTTCACTTTAACAACTATTTCCATAACCACACGTAAATTTCTACAAACCATACAACACTTACCAAAATATAATAAGTATTTGAAATAATAAAATTGAATCTCTTACATTCTCCTACAAATACATACATATATATCTTACATTACGTTCTTTTTTAAACTTTAACATAAGATAAAATTTGATTAACGACTTTTTTCCAACTATACGAATATAGTTTATCCCGAGAATAAGTATAAGTTTATAAAGTTTTAATCTACTTTATTTTGAAAAAAAAGAGAGAAGAATAAAACATTCTTTCACAAAATATTATAATAAGTATTACAGAAGTTATAGTTATGAAAATCCTTTTTTGGGTTTAAAATACTGTAACAAATTTAATCATACAGTTGATCTATATACTTAAAATAGAATATATATGATGCTTAAGAATAAAAACTTTATGGAAAACTGATACAAAGCGAACGAAAAAAAAAGAAAATTTAAAAGAATGGGCGAACAAAAATCAAAAATATTTATGGCAAACAACCAAGATTATCTGATAGTGGTTTAGAAGATGATGAAGATCCATTAGTTGGGAACGTTTAATTGAATTAGATGCTATTATTTATCCTGGAATGAAGGGTAAGCTAGAAATTGATCAAAAAGACGCATAAAACGCTAACATCTTTTGATATTATATCAGTTATATTAAAAATTGTTTCATTTATTTTTATATAAAAATATTTAATATTAAAAATAATTCAAATATCACGTTTAATTTAGCTATATACTAGTGGAATTTTAATATTACTTAAAAAGGTAAAGTTTTTCGTACACAGCAGTAGCGATTTTTATTTTTTTTTTCTATCTGGCGTATTTAAAAGAAATAGATGTAATATATCAATCTGTACGTCTCCATTCTCTCCCACACACTATATGTGTAGGTAAATATGGGAAGTTTCAGTAAAAGTATGCTTTTCAATTTGAATCTGGACACTCCAATTTAAAGGGTGAAACACACTTGGTGTCCATGATCAGCTATATTTTATTAGTTTCGACTCAAGCTAGTTATCACTCGTAGACGCTTGAATGCCTGTATGTGTCCCTCCGGGTCAGTTGGACCGCAGGTCGCCTTCGATTCGGTACTTATCAAGGACGTTATCCAGTATATCGCATTACCTACCCTTCGTCCAACTTTTACTAAAAACAATTCATTCTCTGAATCCACTTGTTATGCCTCACTTATATGGATATATATGCGCACACATTTACATAGCTTATATGTATTTTATGTAACACGAGTAATGATGTTGATGCTTTTAGTATAAATGAATCGGTTATTTGGTAAAAGTCATATGTCAAATGTAAAACTATATAGTCAACAAATTTTTATTCCCCTACTAAAACTAGGGATGGATAGAATATCGTTATAGTAAGAATCATTTTTGTAGATATTTATATCGAATGTCTCAAATAGTATAAAAAAATTTAAAACTGCTGATACATTTTACAATGAATTTTTTGTTTAATCAAACCATTTACGAGAAAAGTAGGTACAAGAAAAACTGAATTGATATCTTCGACATTAAAGAAAGGGTTAGATATTTTTCAAAACGGTTTTTCTAATATCTTGAAAACTACTTTATGTATCTGGACCAAATTTTACAAAAAAAAAACATAAATTGATGGCATCGTTATATTCTGTATAGTTTGAATAAAATCGACCAGCCATATATATTCCTTTAGCTATAAAGGGGTGGGTTTTTATCACCCAGGTGAGAAACGAAATCGTTTTAGACAGATGTTCTTTGTTAGAAAATAGAAATATTCCACTGTAACACCCTGTAAATGTAGACGGTTCAATTTAAAACTTTCCAATAACCTGCCTGACTTGTTGATTAATTTATTAATTTTTATAGTTTATTGTGGAAAAAACTAAATTGTTCCAATTAATCCTCCTGGATCGAATTCAAGTAGTACCAAATAAATAATAATTCCTACCCCAGTTGCTTTACCGCACAAAAGACACTATAAATTATTAATGCAAGTAAAATTGTTGGAATTGGAGCCGGGTCATTAAGTAAGCAGTCATATTACAAATTAAAGTCCAAAGAATATAATTACCACCAACATAAGTTCAGGCTGTTCAGGTATTATTTAAACGATCCTAGAATGGAATTAAATTTAATGGGATTAGATGTTTGTATATTTTTATGAATAATGTAAAAGAATATTGTGTGTGCCTGCTTTTTCGATTTTTGTCTTTTATCACATAAAGTATATAACCTTCTTCACAGTATACTGTTTTGCGACATGGAAGGATAATTTTGGTAATACAGAGGGGACGTATAGAAAATGGCTGGACGTAAAGGCATTTACGTTTCATTCTCATGGGATTGTATTTTGTTATGCCTCTTTGCCTGTTGTTTTCCAAGAGTTAAAATATAGAATTAATTTTGTTATTTTAAATGACAAAAGTGATAGAACCAACTTTATAAATCAACACGTGTGTAGTACAAATATTATTTGTTTTTGTTAAATAATTATTTTATATACATATACATATGTATATACAAATAATATTTGGAATAACAAATATATATATTCAAGTTTTGCCTTTTAATCCATAATCAGATTTGCAAATGTCACAACCCGTGAAATTCTATTCGTTCTTTGAGGTAATAGTGTAACCCGCATAATAAAGCAAATGCCACCCCCTTCTAATTTCCGTGACTTGTGGACAAGTCAACTACTGTACGAAATGGCTAGTTCTATTGTTGCAAGAGTATTAATACAACATGACAAGTGAATATTAATTACTTGGAAAGCTGCAAGAACAATAATTTGCAAATAAGAAAATGCAAATTTACACTATATAACTATAAGAAACTCTTCCCTATTCACACTCAATTTATCTTACAAATTTATACAAGATAAACATCAATAATAATGACTGACTTTTTTCATTAGCAGTTTTTTCAAAATTTTAGTATATACACATTATACCTATATATCATTGTTTATTTAATGAAAATGCACTAATTTTGTGAAATTGTTTTAGTAAAGTGGTAATGTAGTACACAATATATAAATACCAACAATTTATTATTGATTTCACTTGATTTATCTGTTCTATATATAGTATAATATGTATAAAAAAAATGTGTGTTATTTTACTAAAATTAAATTTTCCAGTTTTCAATTTGGAATTGAACAAAAGAATTCAAAGTGTAATTGATATATAGTATGCATGTATGTACAAATTTTATAATTAAAACTATTTAACAAAATGTTTTTATCCTTTTAATTATTAAGTGTAATTAAACAGAATTAAAACAATTAACATTTTTTAAATAAAATTCTAATACATATAAATGAGTTTAAATGTAATTGTTTTAATTACATTTTGAAAATAATGATGTTGATTTTTAAAAAAATATTTAATAAACGTACTTGGTAGATATATTGTGCTAAAGAAGAATAATAACTTGAAGCAAAGCAACGACTAAAAACTGTAATAAAAGCTTCATAGTGGCAGATGCATTTATTTCAGTAGAAATTCCTGAAATGCACTTTCAGCTCAATACAATATGCGAATAGGAAGAAGAGAAAAAAAACCGAAATTCTTTTAAATTATAAAATTGCTTTTGTTTTATGTATACCAGAGTATCATAACGTTTCAACAGCTAAATATAAACCATAAATTATGCGTATGCATGCATGTCTCACTCTAACAAATATTCCTTATAAAAATCATAGAATATTTACTTACTTCAATAAATAACGAAATTATCCAATATATGTATGTACAATGTACATAGAAAAATTTGTACAAATCACAACGAAAAATCAATGTCTATTTTGACATAAAATGAATATTTATGTGTAAATACCTACGCGTTGATAAATTATTATTTGTAGCATTAATGAAAAATCATTATCTCAACAATAAACTAAAGATATGAAAATTACTTAAATTATAATATCCGGCTTTTAGTGCAGTCAATGTCACTCTCTTTTACCTAATTTATGTTGTATTGTTTTCAGATTTTTTTTGTTATAACACTTAAAACATATATTATATCTAAAATAAATTACTTTTACAATGTTTGACATATTATAAATAATATTTTATCCTGTACGTACGTGTGTGTAATATTTTGTTATACATAGAATAAAAAAAGGAAAAATCTATGTAAATATCGTTGAATCTCGATAGTGAGAAGTCAAGGTGATAAATTGCATAAAGTATGCATTTCAATAGAAAAAGTGCGAATTTAAAAACTGTACAAATTTGATGTATATTTTTTCCAAGGGAAAAAAATTACTAAAACATGTTTACAATTTACAACTAAAAACAAACATTATTTTATACGATTTCTGCAAATATGTATTTCACGTTTTTTTTCTCATTATAAACATTGCCATTGTTATTATAATATGTGAACATCAACGTTATTGAAGTCTTATGTTTAATATAGTTTTAAAAAGGAAAACCTAATAAAGAAAATTGATTTTATATCTTAAAAATATACAGAACATAAAGAATAATTGAATGAATTTGTACCATAAAAATGAAAGAATGTCATATTTTTAATACACAAATATCAAATATAACTTGCCTTTTGTTTAGAAGTTAAAATTTATGGTAATTCTAGGAATAATATTGTTGATTTACTGACAAAATAACATTAAGTTTAATATTATCAAAGCAAACTATTCGTCGTTTTGTTTACATTTAACTAATTAATTACGAACAATTACTGTATAAACCATTAAATTATATTACTTAAATAAATTTGGTTTAAAAGTGTTTTAAAAATTTCGTTTTAACGGTACTAAATTTGGACTTTTGATTAAAATGAACTTTAATTAATTAAATTTCCTATATAGTATGAAATATAGAAAAAGTGTTGAACGTGCGTCTATGAAATTGTTCCTTTTAAGTATTTTTCGATTATTTCCAAACAAACTTCAAAACTGTAAACCGTAACAATTAAATTAAATTTTCGACAAAATGAAGTTTCGCTATTGCAAAATAATGGGCTTTATGGCAGCATTTTGTCGACAATATAATGTCTTTTCCTTTTTCTTTTTTGCCTTTATTGTTGAACATTACTACATTTATACATATTCTCCTGATACATAATAGAGTAATTTGTATTTCAAAAACATAAAAGTTGCTCCTTAAATGTTATTCATGTAAAATATCAAATTTCATGTATGAATGTTGGCCAAATTTAACATAAAAAAAGGAAACTTGATTGAAATAAGGCTACACGTTTGAAAATTTTCATTTAGAAAAAATAAAACACAAAATTATACGTTTGAAAAAAAGTAGAAAAGCTCTTTCATTATTAAATATCTCCATCATGCAGTTATTTTCTCCAGACACCAATAAACGAATTTTGTACGTGCAAGCAGGTGTTGATTGAATACTTTTCACCTTTTCAAACGTTTTTCAACAAATAAAATCTGGTACATGAAAAATTACAATAGAAATGCTGTACATGTAAAATTTTATTGTAACAGTTTTATAAATAAAACCTGTTTAATTTCTTGTAAAATAACTTTAACGTCCTATAAGAATTTTCCTATTAAAAAGTCTTCTTTAAATTATGACCTCATTCAGTATTTTTCAGTTTAAATTTAATTCAATTAAATATATACTGGAAAAATCCAAAAGTAAACAGATAAATTAGCAAATTAGTGTTTTTAATATTTTAATGCACCTTTTTACCTCGAACAAAAAATAATTCTATCACCATCTGTGAAATAAATCTAAAATAAAATTTTGAAGATAATTGTATTCAATTAAATATGATTTATTATAATACATTTATATAAGACAAAGGTAAAAAAACACTCATAGTAACTTAAATAATGTAATTAGTCAAATTTTCTACATTTCAAAATAAATTTTAAACAATTCTTTTAATATTACATATAATCTAATAAAATTTCGAATTATTAATATACAAGCAGTAAATAATTAAATTTAAAAAAAAATCAAAGACCATAAAATACAATAATATTCGTTAGTAATAAAAAATAAAAAATTATAAAGAAATTTGACGGAGCTAATAATATCACCATAATAATAGACGGAATTTTATTTAATAATATGTAATCATATTATATATTAAATTTAATTACGGAATGTAACCGTTTCTGGAATGGGTAATGGTTTAGCAACACCAATACGTACAATACCTTTTGGTGCACCTTTCAGAGCCTGTACAGCTTGATCTAATGATGCATTTTCTAAAACTGTATCATTCACAAACAACAAACGATCACCTGGAATTAATCTTCCATCTAATTGCGCTACACCACCAGGTACTAAACTTCTAATAACAATAACAGTATCATTTGGATCAATTGGATCTTCATAATCTAATATAGAAAAACCTAAGCCACGTTCACCTTTAATTAATTCAATAATTTGTGGTTCTGAACTCCACATAGCTAAACCAGTTAATGGTTCTAACGATCTAGATTTCATTTTATTATTAAATGTATTATTTGATGGTCCAGCAACACCAATACTACTAGCTAATGAACCGTCCGATTTTGCTTTTACCAATCTATCGCTAGTTGGTAATAAATTATGTAACGTTCGACTAAGTACTGTTGTACGTTCACAAAATGTTTCCTGTCTTTGATCGAACAATTTTATTGGATTCCTTCCGCATACCATACAAACATTTATTGGTAATTCTTTTAATATACTAACAACTTCATGATGATTCATTCCTAACAATTTGTTACCATTCACTTCTAATAATTCATCACCGGATTTTAATATGCCATTTTTTCCAACTGGCCCTTCACGCAATATACTGCGTATATAATGATGTGGTCTAACTTCTTGGCCATCTTCAACGTCAACAGTTCCTTCTAAACTAATACCAAGTCCACCTTTTTCACCAAATTTACACATTTGTGCAACAACAATTTCCGTTTCAGGTCCCATAATTTTTTGCCATTTCTTTTTAATTTCTTCCACATCATCTTTATTATATAATGATGCAGTATTTAACATTGTTTTTTTATCATCTTCGCCATTTAATAATAAATCCCCATCCTCTTTGTTTGGATATCTGAAATTTATTAAATGATATTTTAAAAAAACATCTACTTGTGCCTTTTTATGTAAACATCCAGAAACCCTAAACGAACAACTGCATTTATGTGTTGTTGTTTTTTTATATATATGTATATAATAATGTTAATGATTTTTTTTGCAAATGTTAGTTAAGCTTTAAGAAAAAACACATTAAAAAGCAACTAAAGGAGTTTTATACGGCATTTACCGTGCCAATTCTGTTGTTGACGACGTTGTTGTTGTTGTTGTTGTTGGTTTTATTTCGCTAGCTGCAATTGCTTGTTGTAATTGTTCATATTTAGGTCCATGTAAATAACGTTCCAAACATAAATTAACAACGTTACCACAGTTACGTAATACTTCAACGGCTTGTAAATTTGTGTAGCCTTGCAAAGACTGTCCATCGACTTCGACAATGCGATCGTTCACTTTTATTCTTCCACTTACATCAGCAGCACTTCCTTTACTAACACTTTTTACAAATATACCAGACAGTTCCTCCTTTTCGCATACGTAACCCGCTATTGTAATACCTAAGCCATTGGCGTCTTTTTTTAATTCGACAACAAATTTTTCCATTTCAGGCATTTTAACAGCCACATCAAGATTCAATAGCGGTAATGATGGTGATGCTGGTACCCGCGATAAGCTCGTTTTTTGATCAAATTGATATAAATTCGCATCTTTATTAAATATTGGCGAATATTTATGTTGTATTAAATAACGATCCAATTCAGCTGGATCGTTTAATAACCTTGTTGGCACTAAAGGTGCTGAACTTCCTAAATATTTATATTCAGTTGATGTTATATCAACTGGACGTGCTACAATTAATCTAACGTGTGTTCCAGACTGCCGTAGAACTGTTGCCACTTGTTCCGAGCCCATTTCATGTAAATTTACGTCACCAATCTGAAAAGTGGATTAGTTACATTCTACTTAAAACGATTAGTCGTGGATGCTACTTAAACATTGACTTTACAATAGTGCAAAGCAATTTCTAAGCAATTTGATACAGTAAAAGTTATAAACAAAACATAAACAATTCCACATAAAAACGTATATCAGGTTCTAAATCCAGTTAATATTTATAAATTTTATATTTGGTTTTTTCATAAACATGAAATACACAATGGAAATGACCCAAATAACTTGTGATTAACATATGTAAATTTCGTTGAACATCATTTAAAGTGGAAAAATTAGAATAGATGTTGAATTGCTTCTGGCAAGAAAATGGTTAGTTAAGCGACAATCGAAAACAAAAAGTTGGGGTTTAGTAATCAAACTTTACAATTAAAACAACAAAAGATGAACTCCTTGGTGTGGCTCGCTGTTTCATTATGAATAAAATCCATAAATACCCATTAGGAAAAAATTAAACAAAATGGCATTACTATACCTGTAGTATATGATCGCCACTTTGCAACCTTCCATCCCTGTCTGCAACTCCACCAGGCAGAATTGTTTTCACAACAACCCCCATATTCCTCATACCCACAATACCAAATCCTAAGCCCGTGCCATCATTTATAAGATGAATATTTTCCACTTGTGACCATTCACTATTTAATAAATTATCAGAACCAGTTTTCGAAGTGTTACTACCTACAGAAGGTGAACGATGGATGATATCATCGTCGTGGATGTTTTGGTTACAAAAACGTAGACTCTACAATTAAAATAATTAATTTCCAATGTAAATTTTTCCAAATAATTGTTAACCTCTCCATTACTGACGCCCAATATCAACTTATTGTTGATGGTTTCGTTGAAATTGGAGATCTGTGGCGAACTGGGCGATACAGGTGCCGATGGCACTCTTTGTTCGTCAAAATCTCTTGTTGGATGGAATTCTTCCACATAGTCTGGATCGTATAGTTCACCAGCTGGTGGTACATTTAAAACTAATTCACCAGCAGCAGTTATATCAAAATCTACTGGCAATATACTAGGATGATAGCCTAATTGTTGGTTTAATTCGTTCAATGAATCCTGTACGCTAACAATGCTACGGAATACTGGATTCTCCAATAACGATATTAGCAAATTTATGTCTTGGTGTGTATTTAACTGGAGCTTTGGATCACCAAGGTCGTCAATAGTTTGTTTTATATTTTCCAGTAATTGTAATGCACTAGATATATCAGCATTTAAATGCATTTTTCATTTATATAAATCTAACCACACCTTTTTGATAAAAATGACGACAATACGACATCCAACGATACTGTAGCTATCTGTAGCGCACTGACTGTAGTAACCCAGGTTACCCATGCCCGTACCGGATATCTTACAGGAATCTTTTTTATCTTTTAGTTACTCGTAAGTCGTAACATGCTTATAAAGGGCGCAAGTCGCGCAAGCAAGTCATAATTTTAAATTATAATAATGCATATTACAAATTGAAAAAAATAAAAAAATCCAACAATAAAATAAATTATTGAACATTAATTAATAAATTTCAATTTTATTGCAAACTGTAATGAAATTGTTCTTTTTACATATTATTTCAATTTGATTAAAGAATTTAAAATTATACTTCAGCCACAAAAAAATTGTTGTTCATTAAAAAACGAAAATGTGCATTTTAACGGCACCGAAACTTCCACTAGAGATTACATACCTATTAATTGTTATATGTAATAAGTATTTCTTATTATTGTCCCTAAAGAATTTATCATAATTTCGTAACAGATGAATAGTGCCCAATATGTATTTAAAAGACACTCACCAAAATGGCTCATTTGCACGCACAGCAAAAAAACTACTTTGTATTGTTACGCATATAAAATAAAAAATAACTAATACATATTTCACTATGGTAAATGGGATATGCCTTTTAAAAATGCCGTTTTTTCAATTGTTGGTGTTCTAACTTCTAAGGTTTTAAATTGATTTCGGTATTAATTAAAATTCAATTTAATAACAATTTTCTAGAAAGCTGATTTATGCTCGTTTGCTCGTAAATATTTATTAATATATTAATATTGTGATGTCGAGAATTTATTGTTTTATGGCATATCAACGTTAAATTTACACATAAACGTGGATATTTATTTAGCAAAAACCCGACAAGATAATGTAATACATATATAGGTAGGTAGTTCTTTATGACGCTGTTTTTTGAGATACAAATTTCGTGCAATATAGTGAATTTCATAATAAAATATCTAAATAAAATTGTAAATAAAATTCCATTAATAACTATAGTTTTGCCAATTTTGCTTAATATTTGCCGATTTTTAAATTCCATAACATAGAGAGGGGTGAGGACATCTCTTAGAAAAGCAATGAAAAACAAATATTAGGTTAAATTTTATAACCTCTGAAAGGTGAAATAAAAATAAATATAAATTAAACAGTATTTAAAGAACAAAGTCTAGATTAAATAGTAAGTATTATGGAAACAACAAATCTCATATTATAACTCAGTAATATTGTTACAAATATATAATAATAAATTATGCTAATCTACAGACAAATCATTAGAACGGCATTCATAACGTTATCAAAATTACACCGAATTAATACACATTCAGAGTTGTTTTCCTCAACGAAGTGTTACAGTGTTGCTAAAATGTCTATACGTAAAGAATCTACATTCAAATTCACTGATTATGATTGTATTGGCTTTGATTTGGACAATACATTAGCACGTTACAAAGTTGGTGCGATGATTGAGATGGAATACGATTTGGTGGTCAATTATCTGATAGAAGAGAAAAACTACTCTAAAGAGCACTTACAACAACCTTTTGATCACAATTTCATACTGAAAGGGCTCACTTTGGACTGTCAGAATGGAAACATTATAAGAATCTCAAGTGATGGGGAAGTTATTCAAGCCGCGCACGGTACGAAGTTCTTAACAAACGAAGAAATACTTAAATATTATCCTAACAAACATTGGAAACCAACAGATCTGTTTACAAAAGGTCCATTAAGTACTGATGATGATTATAAAGATGTTATGCGTAATTTGTTAGATTATTATGATATTGTTGTTAGTTTAGTATATGCGAGGGCAATTGATTGGCTTGATGGAATAAATGCTAGTGAAGATCGTAAACAGAAAATTTGGCCACATATATTCGAATCAATGGTAAATATGTTTAGCCGAGATAATTTCCAAAATAATGATAGTAAATATTTTGCTGAAATAAAAACCAATCCTGATAAATATTATTATAAATGCAGTGAACAGTTGTTGAAATGGTTGACTTTATTGAAACAACGTGGCAAGTTGCTGTTTTTAATAACTGGATCTCATATTGACTTTGCTTCTCACACAGCTTCCCAAACATTAGGCCCTAATTGGAAAGATTTCTTCGATATAATTGTTTGTTATGCTAGAAAACCAAGATTTTTTTCCGATAAACAAAAATTTATCAATTTAGACGGTTTTAAAGAAACTCATTCGATTAATGGTAATGATTTAACCCATCGTGGTGTTTATACGCAAGGCAATTGGACTGATTTATATAATTTTTTTCAAAAACATTTAAATAAAAAGAATCCCACCTGTGTCTACGTCGGTGATCATTTAGTACAAGATATTTACGCTCCAAATTATTGTCTTAATCTGGACACTGTTGCTATTTGTGAAGAATTAGAAGCAGAACGTTTGTTTGGCTTTGAAAATGAATGGCATCCCGATGAACAGTTTTTAGTATCGAGTTTGTGGGGGTCATTTTTTCATTCAAATAAAGATGATAAAATAATTCATTGGTATAAATTAATGAAAACTCATTCGAAACTTTGTGTTCCTAGTATAGAATATGTTGCGAGGTTTGGAATCGATCATGTATTTAAGCAGAATATTTAATATTTATTACTATTTCAAGTGTAATGGTAGTGTAGGTTTATTTGAATTTTGTTTTTTGAATTATACAATAATTTGTTAAAAATTTGACACAATTGTACATTGTAGATAAAATGAGTAAAACAAATAACTGAAAAAAAAATCATAAGATCATTTTAATATTAACATTATTTACATACGTATGGAATAATACATTTGTAAAGAAATACAAATTTATTTTTCTTCTCATTTTTTATCAAAAGTACAAAATTAGTCAGTTTAAATCTTGTTGTGAATCAAATATTTGGTGAAAGATTGGTGTTTTTCCTGTCGTCAAGTGATATTATACATTATCGAAATGCAGAAATCCATACAATTATTAAACTGTTTATTTAACGGTAAGACTAAGACTGTTAATATTTGTTTGATATTATAATATACTGTGTCAATAAACGCTTTACAAAAGTTATTAATGTTATTTAACTTAATACCATTGTTTATATCTAGTCGAAACATTGTATCACACATTTTACCATAGATAAGAATAACCAAAATTCACATAAAAATCTATTTATTTTATTAAACATTACATACATGAAAAAATATCTAATGGAATGTAATATTTTTCATTTCTCTAAAATTCTAAGTAACAATATTATATATTTATTTTACAATTAATGTACTTACATATGTATTTAGTAATTTTTATATGCGTATTAATAATAAAAGGCATTGAGTGAATTAATTAATAATATAATACATTCATTTTCGAATTTCGGACTTTTCACAGCCAAACAGAAATTAATGTCAGTGAAAACTTATAATATATTTACAAAATATTGTGTATACTTTAATACTATATAAAATTACTTAAAAATGAGTATATTTTTAACTAAATATATGAAACAAATTTGTTCCACAGTTTAAATTACCACCTAAATTTAATTATAACATAATAGAATTAATATAAATCTGTTAAAAATTAAAATAAAAACAGAAGGATAAAAAAGGTAACTTACTATTTATTTAGATTTAAAAAGAAAATAAAAATAAAAAACAATAAAATCTTAATAATTAATCAATTGGCAGTCATAATATTTCTATATAAAAATATGCCTCTTCAATAAAACAATCAATATGATTAATAGAATAAGTTTTTTAAAAAAAAATGTAAATAAAATTATTGCTTGTAATAAAATTTTCTAGAAAAAAAATCAGATCAAATTAAAAACTTATACATTAAATCACGTAAATTGTAAATTAATATTAATTAATACAATATAAAAAATATATTACATTGAGCCATTAAATTTTTTTTTTTTTTAGACAATTCACGTAAATAAAGAACATTAAACTGTTCTTTAAAAAGAAATGCAAATCAATATTCTATAAAATATATTATAATAATAATAAAGCAGGTACGCAAAATTCAGACACAAAAAAATTTAATAATAATAATAATAAAATTCACTTACACTAAAAAAATTCTCTACTAAATATACGTCTTTTTAATTTTTTGTAAAGTCCCCTCATTTGTTATGTTTAAATTTTTCGTTGAACCTAAATTATCCTTTTTTGGTGGAAATTGTTCAACGGAAACATTTACTAAATTTACCGTTTTATTTGCTTTTGGTGTTAAAAAACTATTTTGATTACCATTTAATCTGAAACAACGCAAAATAATATTAATTAAAATTAAATTGAAAATTGTAATTAAATTTTACCTATCTAAATGGTTGTGCTGTTCAATAAACGGTGCATTAGGGTATTGCGGTTGAGAATGAAATCGCTGGGATACTAAATAGCCACAAACAAAACCAAATGCCAATGCAACTAAACTTGCAACTGTTACAATTATATGTAGATATTCCGATGTATATAAACCCATTCGATTTTGTATTGATGAACATCCAGTTGATATATCATTATTATCAATTTCATTACAATTATTACTTTCGTTTTCAATTTTCAGTAATGGATCTGACGTATTTTCAATAATATCAACTGTTTTAACATTATTATCAATATCATTGCTATTTACATCTTTATTATTCATTTTTGGTATTTGTTTTGTATCTGGGATTGTATGGGATTTACATTTTTTTATATCACCATTTCTAACATCTTGTATTAAATAACGTTTTAATGTAACTGTATCAATACTAACACATGCACCTTTAAATGTATCCCAGCCACAATGGGGATCTTGAAGTTCAATACATTCACTGCAAAAAATACATTTAACATAATATATATTTTAATTTAATTAGTCATTATAAAAAGTTTTCTTTTAGTGATTCACAAAAAAAAAGAGAATAATTAACTATAATATTAGAAAATCATAAGTTGAACATTTAATGGAAAGTTTAACTAATTAAATTCAACTGATTTAAATGAAAATGAAAAAATTTTTAAATAAAAACGGAAACAACCAAATAATACGTTCATCATTTTGTTACTTTTTTTGCGAAGAATCGATTATCCATTTCTTCAGAAATTTAAAATTTAAATTAAACACACTGTTATAATAGAAAAATTTTAAAAACCCTTTTTTACTGATTTATCTCATTATTCGATTAACCGGTTAAAAATGTATTTAACTGAATATTGAAAAAAAGAAAACAGTTAGAATATTCAATGGATTAAATTATATTTAAATGATTTAAATAAAAAAAATGATTGCATTTAAAAAGTAATTAACAAGGAAAAATGTTGTTTAAGTTGGATTTTTTTATTCAATAATAATAATTTTCCATTTACTTTTACATTCCTATGTAAATATATATTTTTTTTGTAAAGGAAATGTTTTAGAAATTGTAATTCGATTAAAAAATTAACGTATCGATATTAATATCAGATTGTAAATTCTATTAAATTTTTTTATTCAATTAACCGATATAAATTGTTATTGATTTATCGTTTTAAAAACTGTGTTCATTTTGTGCATTTTCTACTCACCTGCAACGATTTATATTGCCGCAATGATTCAACGTGAGTAATCGAACTTCCCCTTTGCTAACAGCCACCACTTTACCATATCCAGGTGCCAATTTTAATTGTTTTATAGGTGCACCATGTGGGAATACGTCATTTTCCGATACCACAACAGTTTTCGTCGTTGTTTCAGATGGTATATTAACAACTTTCAATATTTTACCATCATCAGTTCCAATATAAATGACATCGAAATTTTCATCGTTTACTGTTGGTACTTGAGGATCCACAGTTATAGTGGTGAAACGATAATTTAATGAGACCCGTATTAATATTGGTTTACCAAACATTGACGGTATTGCATCCTCCATCAGTGAATGTGTTTTGATAAAATTCACATTTTTATCTGGCAATATTCGACTATCTCGAACACATTCACCCGGACGTGGTTCTGGTATTTTATTTTTTGGTATTGGCAACCAATTTGAGTTAATCGTTTCTTGATGTTTAAACGTACCATCTTTGAATACATTTATAATATCATTCATATTGTACATACAAATGGCTGAACCACCAATTGCATTGTTTGGTGTTGTTAAGGCACTGTAAATGATTTTTAATTTATCATTTGTACCGTATTTTCCTTCTAATATATCACTTGTCGATTCTAAAAATAATATGTATATGAATACAATGAGACATAAAATGCAATATTACAGTCGATAATTTATATTGTACATATATAAGAGAAATAAAATAAATTTTAAACATGAATAAATGAATTCAGTGCAAAAATTTTATCATAAAAAGTCATTTTGTGTGAATAACTAAAGCGCTTAATTTGTTTAAAAGATTTTAAACACGATTGCATTTTATAAGAAAAAAAAACTGTTAGGTATATTTACATTAAAGATACAGTATTAAAAAAAAATATATAATAAGTTTACATTAACATGCAATTTTAAAAACCATTCTTTTAAATTTACTGTATTATATATTATATCTATTTAATAATTTTAAATTCAAATTATAAATAAGTAACTGTTTTCATAAATAATTTAATATTTATGCAAAATTACATTTATTACGCAAATTATTTATTAAGTTTAATTAAGGACACCCATATAATTATTAATTATTATATTTTGATCAATAAAAAAAAATGTTCAAAGCTCGTTTTCAAAAAATGGCGAATGCGCCAACATTAATAATGAATAAATTTTTTATATAAAGACAAATAAATCAAATTTACTTTATAAATTCATTAATATTATTGCAATAATTAATCAAATTTAAAGTGCATTTCAATACTAATGTGTGTTTGCAACTGAAAGCTCGTTTCAAAGTTGAAAAATTGGTTCATGTTACAAGTTCAGGTATAATTTTTCTTTGAAAATAAAAAAAAACAGTATTAATCGTGATTGAAATTTCAATAAACACGTACAATTATACTAAAGAAGTAGAAAAAAAAGTAACATTTGATCACGAGAGCTGGCTTATTACGCAATTTTGTTAATTTCGATGGTAATTTGTAAATAAAAAAAAAGTGAGTTACTTACGTATCTCGTCGAAATAAAATGGATATTCTCCGGGCACTGAACAATTTAATCGTGCTTTAAGAAAAGTCGTCCACAAATTACGTGATAAATGTGGACCACCTTTATCATGTTTACAAACTCTAGCCACTCTTGAATAAATAACCTTATCGGAAAAAATGTAGAAAAAATTATTTAATTAACATTTTACGTTGAAAATGAAATCTTTTTTAATTACCTTGCCACAATTCATGAATTCAACAGCTGTTTCCCGGTAGAAGAAATAAATATAATCACCGTATGTCATAGAACTAACGAAATTAGGAGCTGGAATAAATCGAATTGTTATTTAGAATCATAAATGTGACGTTAGTTTTTCTTAATTTTAATACCATTTAATTGTTTGAGATCAGATAATTCGGTTCTAAGTGGTTCCCTGTAAATTAATGGATCACCAGCTGAAAAATCAGCAACTGTTGCGGAAAATAAATGGCCATTACTGTAAACTGCTGTACTATTATGTTCTGGATTGTATGGACACAATCCAATACCTTCAAATTCTTTCTCAACCTTATATTTATCATTCTGTATAAACAAATATAACATAGTAAATATAATAATCATTAGCCAAAGTATATTTATATTGTAGTTTTTTTATAATCTATTGTATAAAATATTTTCTATACACATATACAATTTGATTAACATGACAATCACAATTAAAAAACATTAAAAATGTATGTCAAGTAAAAGTTATTGACCTTTACTTTACGTAATTACATTTTGTGAAATAAAATTTAACAAATAATAATAATTGTGTATATGTATATGCATGAATTTTTTTTGGTTTGCAATGAAATAAGAAATTGTCAACTTTAAATAATTATTTAAAAAAATGTAATAAAATAAAAATAAATATTATACGTAATTCAATTATAATTAAGGTGAACTTATATAATATTTTCTTGTGTGCTACATACGAATAAAAAAAAATTATGCATAATATAAATCGTTCACACATACATACATGTATAATAATACTTTCTCATATTTTATGCATGAACAATTTTTATTTTTGGCCTAAAGCCTAATAGAGAAAAAATATTTTTTCCAACATAGTATAAAATAATAATAAAAATACATACCTCACGTAAATATATTCTGCACAATGGCTTGTACGAATTTGTGCCACATATTAAAAATTTTTCAGGTCCTGTATTAAATAATATACGAATATAATTTTGGCAATCTTCGTCATTTTTTCCTTTTAATATGCATAATTGACCATGAGCTTCTGATGATGGCCATTTTATACTTGATGTTTTCCGTTCACTTAAATCGTATATTGACAAATTATACACTGTATTCCTTCCACCAAGTAACAAAGAATTATCATCTTGATGTAATACGGTAAAATAGTCAGGATACGTATTATTTCCCAGAAATTTAATACTTTGTATTTTATTTAAATTGTTTATTAATTTTGTTGATGTATCTGGTAGCCAACAGTACGTTAAATCAATTATTATTAATAATATTAATATAAATCTTCTATTAAATGTGAGTTGTTTAATATAATTCACTAGTACGTTATTTAAAGACATTTTTAAAAAATATTTTTTAAATTAAAGACGGTCTGTATACATATTCTTCCACCATTCGGTTCTCTGTAATGAAATCAAGAAAAAAACCTCATTAAAATGTAATCATACCATTAGAAAAATAACAACTAATTATAAATGAATCACTTAATTTATTGTTCATTCACAATTCACACAATTTTTATAAAAAAAAGAATTATCGCACATAGACAGTACACGTAGTATATAAAAAAGAATTTCTTACGTATCTCTTTAATACAATTAAGAGTATGATGTTATAAATAGGACTATTATTTGTGTCCTCATTACACTGATTGAGTTTAAACACTGACTATAATCATAATTTTTCATTTGTGTGAACAGCAGAAACGAGAATTTTTTCATTAATTCATTTGTCTGCTGTATTGTTAATAAATTCGTAAATGTTTAATAATTATATTATATCATTTTTATATAAATATTGCAACGGATGTTCTGTAACAAAATCAACATTTTGCAAAATATACAATTTTATATTGTTATCATTTTGATAATTCTTTGTTTCCTCTCCCGTTTCTCGTTTCACATCTATATATAAATATAATGAAATTAATACTATTATATTAACTGCTGTATAGGAAAAATAAAAGGAATTAATGAGATAAAGTATTACTCCTTTGTCGGCTTAACGCTGTAATAAAGGAAGTCCGATAAATATTATTTTATTATATAAAATCAAGTAATTCCATTTTTGAGTGAATCTTCTGTATTATACAGAAAAAAATAATATAAAACTTAGTAAAGAGACCAGAGCATGAATATTGAATAGTAAAAAAAGGAAATTTAACCAGTTTTGCAAGAATAAAACTGGAGTGCTGTATATATAAGCATCAAGTTGTACAAGAGATAAAATATATCTGTGTGGAAATTTATATAATAATCTTTGAAAAGCTCTTTTTCAGCGACGAAAAAATCCTTTTTAATGGCTCGTGTTTTTCGATTTCCCTTTTTAACATTTCCAATTATAAATTATTGGTTAAGAAGTTGTTAATATTTTATTTATGACAGTAAAACATATTCTTTAATCAACAAATGCAAAATACAAGTTTCTTATTACTTGCATATAAAAAAATACGTCAAGATAAGACCGTTTTACAGTATAAAAAAACAAAGACCAGTTTTGCAAAAAAGATTATTTTTCCGTAAAAGAATTGGTCGTAAAATTTTTTTTAAGGTGAAACTAATTTGGTACTTATTCTTTTTACAGTCTAACACATTGTTTTAAATATACTTACATGTAAGCAAAGTCGTAATAAACAACAATAAATTTTTTTTACTTAAGTATGTACCTATATATGATCTCATTTGACAAAAATTTATAAATAACAGCATTAACAATTAAGATTAAGACCATTTGATGTATATAATTATTACCAATAAATAAACTGTAATAACAATTTTGATAAGGTTGATTAATTTTAAATAAAAAAAATACCCACATACATATAATATATTGAAGAAAATCCTGTCATATTTTTATCATTAATTATAATATTAGTCAATGAAATAATAGATAACAAATACAATGAAATTGATTTATCATTATAAAATAATATATAAGATGAATTTGAATTTTTAACCATATAATTGAAACAAAGTAGATAAGTATGTCCACTTCATCAATTTAAATGTTATTGAAATAAATTATCAACACAAATTTACTTCCTACAATGATGTGTAAATTAAGCATTTAGTAATTTTTTTTTATAAATTTTTCTAAAATAAAAGGTCACAATAATAAAACTAACCTACACACACAAACACAAAATTATACATTATAAATTTTCAAATATGCGTGCTCATTTTCGGTATATACATACATATATACCTAACTAATGAAATTAATTAAATATAAAATATTGTAGAAAGTTTTTTTTGTTGAAAGAAGAATCTATTAAGAAAATATGAAATCTCGTATAAAAAGAAATATTGTTGTATAAAAATTGTTAACGTACGTTTGTTATTTGATATGAATATGAAATTTAAACGTGTAGCCACGCGTCAAATTTTCCTTTTACTTTCATTATTCCTTTTAAAATTATATAAAACTCTTATATATGTATATATATACGTACATATGTATAAAACATGTATTATGTATGTATTTTATATATCAACATTTAAAAATACAAGGTTTTCTATCTAGTTACTGCTTTAGGTATACTGGTTCTCTTATTATACATGCGTTGTGCACCTGCAGACAAACAAAACCAGGAGAACCATGAGGCAATAACCATGTCACGTGTATAATAAAATACATGAAGTATAAAATAAAATAAAATAAAAAACAACAACCGTTTTATATTTAAATGTGCTGAATAAGGATAAACATATATTTATAACGTCGTGATAACTCTTTTATAATATTATATTCAAGTCTTGTTAATCTCGAAACCACTTTATATTATTATGCTTCGAAAATGAATAATTTTATTAGTTAAAAAAACTGAAAAAAAAATATTATTATCATTTTAATGTGTATAATTTTGTCAACGTAGGGGGGCTGAATAAAAAACTTGATAGTGATTTAGTTGGTTTATTTTTTTCTAATATATATTTCGAATCAATTATAATAATGATTCAAAGATAATGAATTAAAAATCAAGGTTGACGCACCTGTTCTTCTACCTATTCAGTCGTTCTTATTCGGATGGTAAAAGAGACTTTTAAATAAAACAGTCCAACAACAAATTGTCTGGTTTGGTTAGATCTTTTTTCTTTCTTTATTCTTCTTCTATTTAATGTGTATATATGTATGTATATTCATTGAGGTGTACAACAAGTATATAAGTATATTTTATATATGTATATGGGTGTGTTAGCCTACGTATATTATACTGTTATAAATGTTACAATTCAATGGTTGCCGCACAGAAAATTGCAGAGGCGAGATTATACAGGGTTTCCACAATAATATCACAATATTTTACAGGGTAATTCTTAACTTAATTTTAAGTAGATAAACTTTATAAATCTTAATCCATAAATGATTCATATTCAAAATACAGGATGATAAATTTATTAAGGTTTTCCTTTAATACATATTTCAAAATATACCGTAGATATCGAATTGAAATTTTGCACAAAATTATAATTTAATTTAACAAAGCTTCGTGTAAGCTTTTGAAAAAATTGATCACCCCCTTCTTCAAGTTTTAAGGAACAAATACACACCAACAAGTTTTAATTTTACCCCATTTAGACCCATTTGAATCATTTGATAGAAAATTTACATAGGAATATTTTGTGTCTTGAAGTTTTTTCTTTAAATGTGTCGTTTTCGAGAAAACTACAATTGAAAACGTGTTATGATTGTAAGTTTACAACAACTAGGAATTACATATTTGTATTTTAACGAAATTGTGGAACACCCTGTACCTATATATACATATACATATTATAATATATAAGACTAAAGTTAAAGTATATAAGATGTTTACTTATAATATTGGCAAAGAATCAACTATTCATTGTCAATTTTTTTTCAACTATAATATATAACAATACTTTGTATACATATATGTATATGTATTTATTTTGTCTTGGTTTCTATAACATTGTCAACCAACACTATTCGTGGTTTTCAACCAACACACAACCTGAATATATTTACAATCTTTTTTCCTTTTTTTTATTATTAAATATGCTTACAAGGTGATTCGAAACGTGACACTTTGAAGGCGATTCCAATTTACAAAACGCCAGTTGGGGGGCTAGTTTTTGACATTTTTACAAGAAACCATACGTACACAAAAACTAATTCGTATTATTAATGCAAAAACGCGTACAGAATTTTAAAAAGGGGTTGTTTACACCTTGCGCACAATTTATTATCTAACGTTCGAAAAACAACAAAGGTTTGCATTACAATCTCGTATTAAAATCACCATATTATTATTATTGTATCTATTATTATTTTCATAAATAAATCTCAAACAAAACTATTATTCATATTGCGTATTTATTTTAAATAGTTGAACACCTGTTTTGTTTTTTTATTAAACTACTATTTAAATAATGACGTGAAAAAATTGTTTAATGATTATCGTTACATAATAACATAGATTGACAAATATAACTTTTAAGAGAAAATCTATACAATTAAATTAACATTACAAATTAAATTTCATAGAATTATATGATTCGTTTTGCTATTGATGGTGTAACGCTATTATGGAAAAAAATGACTAAAAAATGAATAATAAAATAATTGAAGGATATTGTACAAATTACAATGTTTTTTATTGTATTTTCGTCAGTTCTTGTTACAATATATTTATTGTACTATAATTTTAATTATATGCGATGTGAAATAAAAAATATTTTAAAACACAAACGCTATTTTATGTAATGGGAAATTTATTGCGAAAATTTTTTACACTCATCTGAAAATTTATTAACTAAACAACGTGTCAAATATTTATATTTCGTAACTTTAATCATTTATTTAACATATTTTTATAGTTCAAACTGGTTTTGTTAATGTAAAACTATTGAAGATAAATCCCTAAGAAATCTCCGCGATTTCCGTTCTATTCTTTTAAAATAAAACATACACAAAACGATTTTTTTTGTAATATATTACTATTATTTTTTAATGATTTTATTCAGAATTTACAATAAATTTCGAATAAATCAGAAGTTCATTGTTCAATACTATTATTACTTCTTATATTATATTCCCTTTTAATATATATACTTACATTATAAAATAAGTACTAAAATAATACAACAATATATATAGAAATAATGAAATGTTCCATTTTCTTTGAAATTAATTTTGCACAACACTTACAATTTTTTATAATTATTTTAATGATTTTATGGAGTATTTACAATTAATTTCGAATAAATCAGATTCAGAAAACAATTGTTCAGTACTGTTATTACTTTTATTATATATTTTTTTAATATACCTAATATAATAAGTACTAAAATAATACAATAATATATATACCTGGAATAATAAAATGTTAAAATGTGCCTTTTGTTTTAATAAAGGTACCGCAGTTTGATTGACAATTTTACGACTATTAAAGCAATTGTAACATTTATTACCACATTTTCAAAGAAAATCACATTAGATCAAAAACTAATAACAATTATTGCAAATTTGCTATCTATATATAATATGTAATAAACAATAGAATATATAAGCAATAAAATTACAAACCAAAATAACTATTTCAATATAGTTCATACATATTATTCTTTGTTTTATTAGTTAATTTTCTTACAAAATGAAAAACTTTCACACAGAAATAAGAAATTCTCATAATACCGATTTAAAAAATAAAAAACAAAAAATTGATGATGATGAAACATTTGTCATTTTGTTTTCTTTTTTTTTATACTTTAATATCATTATTATTATTTATTTCTAATGTCCATGCCTGTGACGAAACAAATCATTTTTGCACGTAGTTTTAATACTTAGATAATAGAAAATTAAATGAAAAAAATCAAAAAAGGTTTATATTGTTTCGGGCACTTTTTTTAGAAAGTTATATTAAATAAGTGATAATTTATTTTACTGTTACATTTTTAAATATAATTTTAACAGTTTATACTAATTTCATTTTTATTGCTGTACAAAATTAGTTTGTCCTAATTTGAATACTTATTATACATTATTTGCAATTAGTTATAGAAATTTCTACAATATATTAATATGTTGATATAATTTATAATATACGACGTAAATGGAAATTCCTGTACTTTTTTTGAATTGTTTTTCAATCAACCATATAACACATTACTAACTAATATAGAAAGTAAATTAATAAATCTAAAACAACAACAAAATATAAAAAATGTTTCCGATTTCTTTCACATTTGTATTAATTAATTAGATGTTTATTTTTAAACACCCTGTATGCGTGTGAGATAAATACATCTAGGCATTTCTCATGAATAAAAGTACAAAAATAAACTATTGTATATTTAATCAGTTATGATGAAGGTAATATAAATAATATTGTATATTGCCTCGTATATATTGCTAAATAAAAATTATCACACCTCCTACAATGGTTTTTAACTAAGATAAAAATAAAAATCATAATAATCAACCAAATGCATAGCACCACATTAGAAAATTTATTTTTATAATGCGATATTACTCAAAAATATATAGACCTACTCGAAATATATACATATATATAATACTTCAAAATGTATATTTATATATTACATTATTTTAAGTAACGTGAAAACGCACATGTGTTTTATACTTAGTTATAGTTTTCAGAATAATAAATAAATCGACATATTATTATATTTATAAATGTTAACGATAATATTATAAATTATAATAAATATTATCAATTTTTTTTATTTTTATCGATATGCATATTATTATAATTTTTATCATCCGTTAATTTTATTTCTTTTTCCTTTAAAAGCTTTTAACACTACAAGATACTGATTTATGTACCATTTTAATGGTAAACAGGTGTAGATGAACTTCCTCTCTTAGATGATAACAAAATCTGCATAACTAGTCTTAAAAGTTGCTTTTCCACAAAGGATACAACTTATACTATTATATTATACGAGATGAATTAAAAATATATACATGTATATATGTATTCATGATTCATTAATGATTTTTTAATCTGACTCACGGCAAAGATTTAGGACATTTCTAAGAAACCATCAATTTTGTCTTAAGGTAGATTAAACAAAATCTAGTTTTAATGCCTAATTATGGAGGGAAATTTTTAGAAAATGCATAGCGCCAAATTTAAATAGTGAAAACTTTCGAATTATCTTAATATTTGTTTTGATCTTTGTACCATTAGCAATTTTACAAAGGAAACAAAGAATTATCCATAAAGGCAACAAAAATTTTAACCTTGTTTGTGTAATAATGAAAGTAACTTGTTAAAAAGAGAATAAGAAATAAAAATTACCTTGCTTGTTATATTAGCAGAACCAGAATCTGTGGTGACGACGCACAAGCATTTTTAACTTTTAAAACTTTAACTTGGAAACTCTCAAATTTAGCACAATTTTATAAATATTCTCAATCAAATTTTTACACACTACACAAATGTTTATATTTAAATGATATTTGTTATAATTTTCTATTGTATTTCATTTAATAAACATGTATGTTTACATTTTTAGTCATATATTTATGAACATTATATCATGTCTTTGGACAGAAAACCAGTCAACTAACTACTGTTAGTTAACCTTTCGTTGTATAGTCGAGTAAAATCGTATAAAGTCGAAACTTTCAAATCCACTACTACAATTTTAAAATCAACATACAAACCATAGGAAAAAATATAATATAAGTAGTATATAGTATATACCCCAACACACTACCACACATAAATGATCAAGTTTATAAAAGGTCTGACAGATTTTCCTACCTGGTTTACCTGTCGGTCTACAATACGTACAAAAAGAACTATACTAAACATCATATGCATTTTTTTTTCATTTAACTCTCTTGTATTACTCACTCCCATACGTCCAAATCCAGTTTCTGTATTATAGTTTGTAATATTGTTATATAAATACAAAATACTACCAATAATTTTAACTATCAGACATAATAAATCTTTTCTTATTATATACGATACGTGTATATATACATATGTATGTATATGAACGTAAGATTTAATGAATAAATTAAAAATTATATGTGGTACAATAATTTTCGTTGTATAAATAGATTTTATACAAATTACCTTACATATATGTATATACACACCTAAAACCTAAATACATATGCATATACATACATATATATATTTTTAAAATTATGTATGTTGTATATTTTATTCAGCATTGTGCAAAAAAATGGAGAGATGTCACATTTGCGTGGTAAAAATATATTAAAATTATTATATACAAAGTATGTGTTTACTACTAATTAAAATTCAACGTCTGCACCCTTGTGTCTACACGATATTGTTGTATGAAATGTTAGAACCAGAACCTACCCCTAAATATATAATATAATAGTGTGTTTACACAAGGGATTCGTACATGTAAAATAGCCTTTAAATGTATAATGAAATATTTATTTTAAATAAAATAATAAGCATAGAATTAATGCTTGTTAATGTTATATGTATATTACGACTGTTTAAAAATTATTTATAATAAATAATTTAATAGCTTGTTTATAAAATTTAAAATGTTATGAAAAAATTGCTTAAATTATTATTAATAAGTTTTAATGTGAAATGTTTATTCATTATTTAGATAATTATATATTATATTGTTAAGTATAAATATTTAGTTTGCAAAAATGCCATAAATTATAAACAAATAATGGCGTCGATTTTTAAACTATTGCTCAATTCATGTTTAATACCATCTATTGTGAAAGCTGAATATTAAAAACTTGCATGTTAATGTACCAGAGGACGCCAAATACTAAATTTGGTGGTGAAATAAAAAAAGGGGGATGAAATATTAAATCTACCCTGACTATTAAGGAAAATCTAAATTCTATACTACCTTAACCTAAAATGTTCTTTGTAAACATGCATTAGAAACTACCTGACTAGTTGCCATAAAATAAGCTTAAATAACCCAGAAAGGAGCTTTTATTGTGAATGAAGGAATTAATTTTTTTATCCGTATATTTATATGCAGTTTAACTTAGTTTAAACTCTCCCTCTTACTTGTTCAGTTTTTTATTTCGAAAGTACATGTTGCCTTTGTGCAATTAATGCTACTTTACAGTCAGCTTACCAGAATTTACCCCATTGTGGTAACTGGTAAAAGCCGACAAATTCATTATAATAGTACCAATGGAATTTTAATTTTTTTTATTCAAATTACATTCTAAGCTAATATGTATATTATTTATTTCAGAAAGTTGATATCTGAATAAATCTGCCCTTAATAATACACACGTTTTCATAATTTCATAATTTGTTATCAATTTTTTTTTTCATCATACAGAGTATTACGAAATATTGTTTAATTTTTTTGTGCCCGTGCTGAAAAAAAAGATATGATTAAGCTAAATTTATTTTTAGTATAAAATAATGCGTATATGATGAAAATTGAAGAATTTTGCATGATTTTAAATATATTTTAAATAATTTCGATCACTTTTATAAATCTAATCAAAATGTTTTAGGTCAAATGTCAAGATGAGTTTTAGGAGGCGTATATTATATATAGTATACATACCATGTCATATTTATTATCATTATCAAATTAATATTGTGACAGTTTATTTATTTTTAAGATGATTATACACAATTACATATCCCGCATATTATAATCTTAATATTTTGTACATTTTCTAATCATTTATATACATATATATTATATTAACTAATTTGGCATTAATTTTAATTTTTGCCACGCGTATACAAATTATAATAAAAATTTGATAATTTTTAACGTAATATAAAGTTTATCAATTATTTTAAATAATTTTGTTTACTATAATTTTACTTCCACCAAATTTTAGGTACGTGTAATGAACAAATTGTATGATACAACAATATTGATTGATAATTATTTCAAATTGGTTTTTTATAAACTGGAACTGATTGTGTATTGAACTTGAACTTATGGCGAAGGCAACGGTATTAAAAGCTCAATTGCATTTGTATAACAACAATATGAAAAACAAACATGTAACCATGTACCTATATTTAAAAATGCAATTAACGAAATATTTACAATAATAACGAGCTTTTATACTGTTTATTTCTCATTTAATTTACCAGATTACAAAATTATTTTAATTGTTATTGTTTAGACAATAGAGTAAATATTTTTTCTTATTTACGTTCGATTGTTCTTCGATATCTGTCATTTGGCCTTTATTTTAATTAACAGCAAGTACTTTGAGGCAGGTCAATACATGATTTCTTTTTATAATTGTTCATTATATGTATTTTTTCTCTTTGTAAAATTATTTTATTGATTGGTATAAGAATTTCATCAGAATTATTGCGTTTAAATTTGAACTAAAAAATATCTAATAACAGTTAAGTCGTTTAAAATTGACCTTTTCATGTCCTGACTAATTATAATAAATAAATTTAATAAAATTTTTCAGTGATAATTTATTTACATATTTATTGAACCAAAAAGAAATGTTGGATAAAATAATAAGCACAACATGTATATTTGAAGTAAAATTTAAAGTGAACCGTAAAGTGGGATCGAACAATAAACTTTTTTTTGTGAAATATTGATTTATATTTAGTATAAATGTATAAGTAGATTAATTAATATATTATATTTTTGTTATTAAATTTATTTTAAGTAATAGTGTGAAGTTTAAAAATTAATTGCAATTTTGTTTATAATGTTATTATCATATTTATTGTATATAGTAAACAGGAATACATACAAGCAATAACAATTTTATTTAAAATGATTTTATCTATAATCTATATATGTACAACATAAATTCGTAATTAAATTCGTATACATACTTAGAAAAAATATACTTATTACATAATATGTGCTTAACAACTTTTCGTTTTTGTCCTTTTAACTTTTAATATTTTTTTTTTCATAAATTTTTGCGATAATTTTAATTAATTTCGTTAACTTTTTTTATAATTCGTTTACGTATAATTAACTTTTATAATTACAATAGTTAAAAGGAATTTCTTTATAATATTATGTTCCATAATAATTATCTAAAGCATGCATTTGTGTTGTGCAAAGTACAGGAGGTTACGGATCACTTATTACACTTATTTTATTATCAAAATATTATAATTTTTCTAATTTAAAAATGATTACATTTTACTTAGAAATCAAATCTGGTGGCCCTGCAATATATACAGGGTGATCTTCAATAAAACCGGAACACTTATCAGTGTTTGTAGGAGAAATTGATATTTTTAGACAAATTTATGAAAAGCTTTTCGTGCAGACGTTTTCAGGCGCAGCTTTTCGATAATATAAAAAAATCAAAAATATACCCAGCTTATTTTCCTGGTTCACCATGTAAAGTGTGAGAAATATGATTATTTACGACAAAAAAATGTCTTTAACAAAAAATTTAAGCAAAAACAGCAAGTTTATTTACAATAAAGCGTGAATAAAAAACGTGTTCTTGAACTATTTTCAGCTGATTAATAATAAAATATCAAAATTATTAATTATTTTATTTAAAATATAATAATATACTTGTTAATTTATTTTTGATTGTTGTTTATTACAACTTGTTTATATTGCAATGTGGAAGCATGTAAAAAGAAGGTGGTTTTTATTGTTTTTATTTGAATAACTAAAAAATAATTTAGATAAGAGAAAAATTGTACTAAGTATATTGACTCATCATAAATCAGCATGATCAAAGTACAAGTCCGGGATCGTCACCCAGAATCCCTCAAAGACAATTAATTTACTATTTAATAAAATCCAGATATTCCTAGTATATCAATTAGTATAAAATATATATGTACATATACATACATATGTATATGCAATACCAAACAGAAACAGAGTGCTGGTTATCAATAAATAGTTTTAGTTTTTGATATAATGCCGAAAAATTAGCATGAATTTGTTTAATGTTTTTATAGTGAAATTTTTATTTAATTTTTATAATAAAAATAATTCTGATCGTGTTCCTTGTTATCTCGTGTGTTTTTCTAAGAATGCGGAATAGAGTCCTTATCAATACAGAAACGAATGATCGCGATTCTTTTTCTAATTTGATGAGTTAACAAAATCAAAATTTGCATAATTATTTTAAATAGGATACAAAAAAATAATAATTAAATTCAGCAAAATTTTGATTTTTTACAATATAATCAGTTTGTCTTTTACAAGACATTTTAAAAGGCTTTTTATATGAAAATTCCCATAAGTATTTTCATGACTTCATGATATATTGACGAGCTTGTTTCACAAGCTAGAAATAAAAATTCTTTCAACGAAAACGTTCATACTTCATTGATTCAAAGCTTAAATAAATTTTATTCTTCACTCAAAAGACTTACATATTAATAAATATATTATTTGTGTGTATAAAAAAAATTTCAACTCGATTTAAAATTTTCTAAAAGCTCCATGTTAAAATATTTAATTTATAAAATTGATGAACCCAACATATCTGTTTGTTTCTCTTTTGAAATATTCCTTCATATTCATAAACATGTCCTATTTTATATACATATACATTGTAAATATACTTCAGCACAAAACTGTTTAAAGACTATTATATTGTATATAAATAGAAGAAGTGTTTAAATGGTGGCACATGATTTATAAAATTAAGCTTCATGAAACAAGAATATAAAAAATTATCTAATTTGACACAAGAAATACTTTTAGTTCCGATAGAGATACAGGTTCAAGGTTCAAATCTATCATTCGTTACAGAAATGCCTATATACATGTATATATTAAATTAATATAATATAAAAATTCGAAAAGAGTGGGGTAATGATTCTTTAGTTTTAAGAGTGCAGTACTCAGCAACATAAATTAAATAATTTGTAAACAAGCTATAGTATAGTTGTATTATTGTTATTATTTTTTTTCAAATTAGCAAAACAATAAATTATATACATATTAATATGAAGCGCTCAATCGGGATAAAACTTTATTTATTCTTAACAGTGATCGTATCACAACAAATATTAATACAATGTGGCAGTAGTGATTCAGTTTTTCGTGCTATATTTAAATTACCATCATTTTCTTTACCAAATAACGATGTACATGAAGATGATCAAAGTAATTCGCTAAACAGTGTTGATTTACCACCAGATGTACCACCTGATTATTTACAAGCCGAAAAAGAATTCACACAATTACGTATTGAATATATTAAAAATCAAATATTGAAAAAATTAAGACTTAAAGAAACACCAACTGGCGGTGTAGAAGATTTACCAAAACCATTAAAAGAATATGAAAATTCTCTACCAGAAGCTTTCAACAACGCGCCAAATTCATATTATGATGATTTTTATGGAAAAACTACACAAGCTGTTGTCTTTCCAACTGAAGGTAAAAAGAAAAATCGAGTTAAAAAAATATAAACATAATTTACATAAAAGTCAGTATAGAAATTTTCAAGGAATTGACTTGAATTTGAATTTTCGTTGTAAAAATTGTTTATAATAATAGTTTTTCGTTTTTTTTTTTAGACGATGTACGTTGCTTAAGAAAAAATCGCTTTCCATCAGCTTGTCTACCATTTCAATTACCATCAGACATACATGGATCAGATGTGAGCAAAGCTGAATTATGGATCCATAAAGAAAAAGATCCATTAGATGAACATAATCAAACATTTGTTATATCCGAAGTGGCACATTGGGATACGAATAAAAGTTTCCAGAAAACAAAACCAATCGCCATACAAGAGACCAATATAAAAGGTAGGAAAATTAGCAAACATACAAGTGGAAAAAACTTCAGAAAACTAATAAATAATGAAATTTTACAGAAGGATGGTTGAAGATTGATGTAACATATGTTATAAAAAATTGGTTAGACTTCCAAGATTCACCAACGCATGCAATAAATGTTGCATGCAAAACATGTGGAATGAACAAAGTTTTATCGCCAATATCGTTTTCGAAAGAATTAAAGCCTTTTTTAATTATTTATACACATTCACAACAACGCCGACAACAACAACATCGTCGAATGAAACGAAGCAGTAACTGTGGTCCTGGCGTAAATGAATGTTGTCGTGAAAATTTGTATATATCTTTCGCCGAAATTGGCTGGGACAATTGGATTATGCAGCCGAAAGGCTACAATGCGTATTTCTGCAGGGGTTCTTGTATAAGTGGATCGGCGATGACTTTAACTGGATCAGACCACACTTATGTATTGATGGTAAGTCGACATTAAAAATAAGACAACCGTTGTTTTATGCTTATTTTTTCATGTTTTTCTTTAGAAAGTTATGTATGGTGATCGAGAAAATCGCGCATTACGACCGGAATTAACACCATGTTGTACAGCAACTCAATATCAACCATTACAACTACTTTACAAGAACAATAATACTGTTGTTACAAAACTGTTACCGAATATGATTGTGGATGCATGTCAATGTATGTAAATTATTATTATACTTTAGTGTAATATTAGAAAATTTGTGTGTGATGTGTGATAAAACCAGTATTTTATAATGATAATTTGTTTTTCTGATAATAAGAAGAACGGTCAATATAATTTTATAATAATTTCCGTTTTATGTGAAAATATATTATTATAATTCATTTATGTACTTATTCATAGTTTCTTTTTAATTTGTAAAAAATTCCTTTAATATTAGACTAAATTTTAATTATTTATTACTTTTTTTTTGTATTACAACATTTAATATTAAAGTTATTATTTTTTCAATAATTTTAGTAAATTTTTGGTAATTTATTAATATATAGTTTTTAATTATTTATTTTATAATTAGCAACTACATATAATTGTACTTATATCTAATTAGATAGGATAATATTATTTATTATTGTATGGAATATATTTATTATACGACAATGTATTTAATTCTTAATTGATTATAATACATTGTATAATCAATTAATTAAGGCCTGTCTGTATGGAGATCTTATTTAAATCAACGTTTTGTGACAATTCTTATATTATACATGTGTATTCATATAATTTTTAAACACAAAATAAACATTTGTTTTTAATTTTTATCAATATAGTTTATATCTATTACTATTAAACAAATATACATACGTACAAATGTATATATGTATTAACAATATAACAATCTGATACACGTCCTACCACAATTTTTATAAATTACATAACAACATTAAAACAGTAAACTAATAATTGATTTGAAATGTATTTAATTAAAATCTGCATAACAAATCTATTAATCGTACAATGAGTTAGACACACAACAAATTAAATCCAATTTGTATAAAGTTTTTATTTATTTACAATATTATCATCCACTATCTGACACAATATTTATATAAATACATAATTGAAAAATGAATCAATTTTATTAATCCGTTAATTGATATTTATAAAAAGGTGCATGCATGGATTTCACTGAATTTATAATAATAATATAATGCATTCTAGAAACTGATTTTAAATTGTTGTAAAATTCCAAATGTAGAATGATTTATTTATTATTAAGACTTACACATTTAAAAATTTTATTTAGATCAAAGTAAATGGTTTTCCCCAAAAATTTTATATTGCAAATCGTACCTAATCATCAACCAATAGCATTAATTTAATTCAACTGTTTATAATAAATTTGTTTACCCACATATGTATATGTATGTATGTATATGTATTTTGAATTTATTAAATAATTATAAGTTTAAAATTAATTTTTGCGCGAAATAAAGTCAGATTGAGTAATAAAAATATCAATAAAACATGAAATATGTATGTATATAATGAAAACATTTTAATAATTATAATACTGTCAAAAATAATGAATCATTTATTATGTATTTTATGTTATTTTACAGAAAATATTTATTTTACTTGATTTCTAGTTAAAATTTAAAGACACATGCTTTTCTAAATTTTACAATAACAATAGATAATGTTTGAACTGAAAATTAAGCATCTTTGAACTTTGAAATTTGGCTGCTTGTTATAACATAGAAAGTTTTTAATTAGATTAAAATTTTCATAAGTTTTAAAAGAAATATAGATAATGGATATAAAACCATTTTAAATAAATATATACGTATTATGTAAATTCTAATTATAACATCCAGAAGGTGTATAATAAGACCCAATTTCAATGACGTCAAAACATATATATTTCAACGTCATCAAAAACTTGCATTCTAAAATGACGTTTTCAAAAATTTATAATATGCACATACTTGAAATAAATATGCAGTTTTCTTTGGATTATTATCTTTATAAATAGACACATAATTATCTACTAGTTTGAATTTACTACACCGCTAATTATAATTATTGCTGTAATAAAAATGTATAGCAGATAATTAAAAATAAAATCAGAATAACAAAAAGAATCTTCAAACCAGTTTTTATAAACAAAGAATATTCAACCAAGGTTATTGTTTATGTTGTTAATTGCAAATGAAAACCATATGAAAACCACAATAAAGGCCGATTTTATTGAAATTCACTACTTCAGTGGTTACATTTAATATAAGATATACATATATGTATATACAAAAAGAAGCAAACATAAACAAAATGAAGAAGTAGAAGGGAAAAAATTGCTCAATTCTGGGGTTTCCCTATTCATGTTATTAAGCCTGCGGGGCAACGGTTTCCCTAACAATCCTACTCTTCGATAAAAATCGTCCATAAATAAAAGTTTCCTACAAATTGTTGTATCAGTCATTCAGTTTCATTTGTTGTTGCTATAAAATACAATTACACACAACGAGCACTTCAAACTAGCGCTTTTGTTTAAATTTTCATTTTTCTAAATACGAGAGTTTGTTGATTTTGTAATATATTTTTTTAAAATGATGATGGTGAGTTAAATTTTTATTTCATTTTAAATAAAAAAATTTCATCCTATATAAATATAATATAACATTGATATTTTAAAATTCATTTTATACATTTTGTTTAATCAGCCGTTATTTTATTGAATTTTTACATATAGTTTTTTCCACTAGTGCTTTTTTATTTAACTAGTTCAATATTTATAAAATTGAATAAAATTTCTATTTGTTATCATTGGAAAGTACAAATTTATTTTGATAAACTTTTGAACTGATGTTTATACATATATCATATAATATTACATATTTGTAAAAATATATCTAGAATGATTTCGTTTTTTATCAAAAATCTTGTTATTTTAGAAAATTGCACTTTGCTTCCTATCACTATTGGGAATAACATTCGCTCAAAGAGGATCATATGCAGGAACGTTGCCAAAAGGTTATCCGGAATTAGCGAGCCGTTTTAAAGACACAAATGATGGTTCATCGTCGACGTTTGTACCATTAGCAGATCGCATTAATAACGGCGATGCAGTTTCAACAACAGAAACAGTTGAATTCGAAGATACAATTAATAAAAGAATCAATGAATGGCCGAGAGAACATAGACCTTTCAGTATATTAAATGCTGACCACATTCAAGCCCATTTACATCCGCAAGAAAGTCAACAACCATCTGGTTCTTCGGGCAATGTACAATTCCAATCGAGATTTAACGATTACGATAATTTCGATAACACAAGGCCGATACGTATTGATAACCAAAGACCGTCATTTTTGGGCACACTAAGACCCTGAATCTACTTTTTGTTTATTTTTATATTGTATTTTTGTGATAATTATGCCATGCTTTTGATATAAATATTTTTTAATAAAAAATTCCTATAGAATTTATGTTTTATATTTACATTTATTCATTGCCAACATAATAGAAAATTTTCAATAAGACCATTTTTTTTCACTCATAAAGGTCATTCTTTTGCCACTGTTAATCCAATTTGCGTCATGCTTTTACTAGATATATAGTCCTAAAATTTTATTTACCTACATTTTAACGTAAAACATATAACATGTAAAACATAAAAATTTCCTTTTGAATATTTTTTTCGTTATCATACTGACGACAGTCAATTTATAAAAAAAATTACAACTTTTATGTGCTTGCATAGATAAAATGTCCCTTTTTAAAATCAATAATACGATTATATCTATGGGCAAATTATGTTTTTCAACAAAAAATCAATATTATTATTATGTTCAAATAACAAACTTGATCTTAGTATCATACTATCATAAATTTTGTTTTAAAATTGCATGTAATATTCATTTCCATGAACAATAAAATGTCACCGCAATTGTTTTCATTGTGTGGGTTTTTTTTTTTGTCGCAATTTGTTTGTCCTTATTCAATTTACATTTGATATTCTTGAATTTTCTTAACCTTTTAGCCTTGACTTTGAATCATGTGTCATAATTAAAAATTTGCTATTGTGGAAATTTATTTGAAACTAATAAATTTTCGATTGAAATTTGAATGACAGCTTTTAAAATAACATAATTTAAATTTATCTTATTATGACAACATTAAGTGCTCGCATGTTTATTTATTCAATATCAATTTAGTGAAATTTAAACCCCTAACCACCTATAAAAGACATTTGCAGGGAACATTTGTACACATAAAAGAGAAGAACATATATACTATAATAACATAGTTTATGTGGCCAAATTAAATCAACTTTGATTTGGCTTAATAAAGTTTCAGGCTTTAATACAAACATAAGAATAACATCATTTAATTAAATATACACGATATATTTTTTGGCGATAAAAGCTATTAAATCTGTTAATAAACCAGAAGACTGAAAAAATCTATATATTTAGTACTTTTACGGAAGTTAAATCATTTTTATTTAACCAGAAATAAAATGCAAGTAACATTGTAAATAAAATTCATTTATGGCGTCATTTTTTTTTGTTCATAAGACAGTAAAATGTGTTTTAGGGATGAAGGATAAAATTTTTGACATATAACTTTAATTGATTGTTTACGACTTGAACAATTTCCTAGAGAAAAAGCTAATAGAATTTTCTTGTTTATAGTTTTTTGTACAATTAATAGATGAATCGTAACTTTTCAACAAAGAATTATTTAAATTTACATTGTAATAAGGTAATTTTTTAAAATAAAAAAAATACACACTTTTTATTGCACTACTTAATCAATATTAATCGTAAGCGTATTAAGTGAATTTAAATCTAAAAGCAGAAATAAATTATTGTAATGTGGCAGATGTAATAAAATGCTTTTACCTGTATAAATTACTTTATATAGCAAATTTCGAATTACTTCTACATACTTCTGTAGTTATATAATATGTATATATGTGTGAGTTCAATTTTATTTTCTAGTGAAATTAGGGTGAAATGTAATAAATCATTTTCGCAAGCTTACAGCAACAGACGGGTTTGAAAAAAGAAATAAACACACTTTAATTAATAGTTTTCCATTTTTTATGTATAATGTATATAAAACGGAAATCCTTTAAATTGAACCAGTTGCTTTTCCTACAATAATACCCCAATTACGTTTATAAGAACTATTATTATTATGAAAAGTCACGTAAACTATCAAAACTAAAACTATTTTACTGGAAAATGTATTTTCATGAAATGAACACCTTTGATGATATATAATAATGTGTGTCATCTATAAAAGAAGGGACATACATACCATTTTAACGATATGTATTTTATTTTAAAATGAACAAAGGAAAATTTTTATCGGATGACATTTCATCATAAAAGTTTTTCCTTTTTATCAGCAAATAAGTGATATTTTATTATACATTCATTCAAAGTGGACACACGTATTTGCATAATTTTAAATAACATTTTCCAGGAAAAAGCAGCAGATCAATTTTATTATTTTGCTGAATGAATGAAAAATGAAAAAAAACATGTAGAAAATATTCCCAATGACGTCAGAAAAAACAAACAAACAGATAAATGTTAATAATTGCTTGTAAAACATTGTATGCATGGGATTTGGAAAGTATGTAAACCGTTAATATAGTTAAACTATGTAATTTGAAGCGGACCAACACAGTCTCATCTCTTCGGATTGGAAAATCTTGTTGAGAAAAGCGGAGTCTGGGAGCCTGTGCAGTTTGGGGGATGCGCGCATCACTAAAATTTTCTATATAGTTTGTTACCGTCGTCAGTAAAACGTGTGTAACTGTAAAGTCAGTGCCCCTAATAATAAAAAAATCATGCAGACCGTATTTCTTTTTTGAGGAAAATGAGATAAATGCCGTCCGAGGCACGTTAATAAAAATTTTGTACAACACTTTCCCGATTTCAAAAAAAATCAACACAAATATATAAAACTTTCAGTGGAAACATTTTGTGTGTGGAAAGAAAAATGTATTTTGTCAAAATGTTCGCAAAATTTTCAAATAGGCTCCGAAAACTTTGTACGTATCGGAAAAAGTAAAGGTGAATTTTTTTAATTTAACTTTTTTATGTATTGTTGTATTGTGTTTAGATTTGTTTTAATTTAATCTGAGAATATTTGAAAACTTTGAATTTCCTGAATTTAATTAATAGTTCAATGCAAACTTTTTTTATTTGTTACAAATATATGTATTATATACGTATATAAACTTTTAATATGAGCTCAACTAACCACACACAACTTGTGTTAATACATACATTATAATGTAGTTTTAAATTTTTCTAAGGAAAACTTAATAGATTTTCATATAACAATAGATGAAACTTACATGTTTGTTTGTTTACATGTCAAAAAGTCGTAACATAACATAATATTATTTCCTTCCTCTTATACTAAACCAAAAATCTTTTCGTCTAAAATATACAAGCTTGAATTAATGTAATATTTTGTATGTTAATTAAATTTATTAGAATTTCTAGTGAAGAGTACAATTGGGAATTGAATGTAGTTTATGTTCCATATAAACAGTTAACTAGATTTCATCCTTTCTACGCTTGTTTAATATCTCGTCCTAAGGGCCAAATATAATTTTCTAATTCACAACCATTGTTTTAGCTTTACCAATTAATAATAGTACATAATATTAGGCCTATGATCATGCAATCATATAGGAAACAATTTTACGTTAATGAAATATTATTCCATAATACAAGACCTATTGTATATACTTATGTATGTTTGTGTGTTTTTCTTTCTTCTGCTATTTTAGTGACCTTTAAAAATATCACATATAAATGATCAACTCATTTCTCTACTCAATTGTGGGGCATTAAAACGAAAGAAAAATAGTGTAGAATGCCGAATAAGCTATACGCCAAAATACACTTTACTCAACCAATATTTTACCTCGCTAAAAGAAGAAAAAATCATTTTCAATTCATATTATGTATTCCTTTTTTCTGTTATATTAAAAGCAAATACATAATTGAAATTCATAAACAGCGTGTTTTTTTTAAATCAGTATTAAGTAAAAACAGTTTCAGAATCATTCTTAATATAAATATCGATTCATGTTGCAAAAAATTCCTTTTATACACACGAGATAAATGATAAAATGATACCTACATATATGTATGTAATTATGTATGTATGTTTTTCCATATTATAAAATTTTGTATCTATCGACTTTATATACACTTTTATATAATTTTTTTCGATTTTGACCTGGTTTTCCGACTAATTACAATAATAAACATTATAAAGATTTAAACACGTATTAAATAAATTTATGAACTTGTGAGAAAATTAATTAATATTTAATTTTCAAAAATAATAAACAAATTTAACATCGATGACGTTATTGAAAATTCTTCAATGATTATTTAAATATTCTTCAATTTAATTTTGCAACAACGTTTTTATCAATATTAATTAAAATATTAGCATCACTCGTGAATGATTAACAAAATTATTATTATTAAAATTAATCGCATGTAAAATATATCATAATGAAAACAGAAAAAAAAAGAAACAAGGGTTGAACAAATGATATTAATTTACTGGTCATTTAATCATCCCTATATTACAATCATTTTTCATAACATGAAAACAAATTTTCACACACATTCTAATGAAGTAAATATTCTAGTCAATTTATGCATATGGAAGCATTTGCCAAAACTTAATTTCGTGTTTAATGCTAATGTTAAATGTAATGAGAGTGGTCACCATTTTCCGGAACTGTAGATAGAAGGACCATTTCCGTTCAATTATATATCCGGTTATTTGAGGGGGTTAATCGGAACACTTCTGAAAACCGTAATTCCGTAACTTACAATATAACTGTAATCATATATTATAGAATGTTAATATTTAATGTCACAACAACAATAACAACAACATCAAAAAATCAAAACTTTTTATCGAAATATAACAAAGTGTCAATTTTGATAAAGGCTATAAAAAAGTTTCTTTAAAGGAGTATTTTTGGGTGTTTGTTTGAGAGATGGGGCTGAAAAAAAATGGGCGAATATATAACATATACCGGCCTATATACACACACCTATGTTCTATACAATATGTATCGTATATGTATAGTCAATTGAATTTATAACAGACTACAAACTTCTTTTGTTGAGTTAACAACAGTAAATAATAGAGAAACATTTTATAGCCGTGTATTATAAACACACACAGTGGTGTATAGAAAAATCTATAGTATTTACTGGATTTTCCATATATATATATATATATGTATATGTACTAGAAAATAAAATGACGAACATAAACAAACATAAAGAATTAACACCCCTATCAGGATGTTTATTATATTATTAAATTTAATACTAACCATTATATGCAAGTGGATGTTATTAAATTAAATTGAAATTTAGAATAGTTTAATAAAACATTATATTTTAGATATGACATAGGAAACTGCAATAACAAAAATTATAAATTTCATTACCTTTAATCTGCAATTAATATATATATGGGTATGATAAGGTATCTATCTACTTATTGTGTGTAACGATAAATGTTTTATATACTTATGCAGGTGTTAATAAATGTAATAATTATTCAACTACTGATTAAGTATAGAAAAAAATTTGTAGAAAGTCACCTGCTTTTATATTCGTCTGCCCGCATCCTGAAATAAAACATAAATCCATGAAAAAAAATACACATATGTATGTATTATTCATACATTCATTATAAATTATTTTGTTCAAAAAGTTATACGTATATGTGTATATTGAACGATTTGCGAATGGTTAGTTTTTTGAATGTATGCCAAAAAAATAGTGGAACAATTTTTAAATGCCACCCTTTTTCTATCAAATATAAAATTTACGTCTTTGCAAATTGTTCAAGACAAAGAACTTTCCAACACTATAAGCAGCAATATTTGAAGAATATATTTCGTAATATATCTTTATTCACGTCTTCCATTATCCCTTTCATTCTTAAGTGTTTTTACTGTACAGTTTGCATTTCTTGATTTTACATGACCATTTGATTTGCAAATTAATATACGAATATGTACAGATTGTATAATAACATTTTAATCAAACTTCATGATGCAAATATACACCAGTTAAACGACCCAATTAGAATTTTTAATCTCTTGGCAATTTTTCTCAATTATTGTAACGATCTGTGTGGTAAGTACAAGTTCTTGGGTAAATATTAGAAAATGATGCAAATATGATATCACCTCCAACTAACTACATATATTATATATGTGTATGTACGATGTACGTAAAAATATTTTAATGATTTTCTTAAATAAAATGACGACTTGTCGTTATAATGTATACGGACTAATTTAAATTTACTCCTTCCGATTGTTTGGTAACCATTAAGGAAGCAATAAAAAATTCAATGTCGCTAAATTTTCACATAAATTCACAAGTTTGTTATAATTTCCTTTTAAGTAATTAATTAATGCCCGATTTAATGAATAGAACACAAATTACAACATTTTCCATTAAATTATTATGTGTTTGCATGTATTTTAAAATGCTTTTAAAATTATATATGTATAATTAAAAATTTTATTAGAACACATTGGCGAATTCACCAGAAATTGAATTTTATTAAAAAGTGCTTACTATTTACAACTATACTATACCAAATTTTCAACAAAAAATTGTAACAACAAAACTTTCTGACTTTTTAAAATGAAACAAAAAATCTCTCAAAAATTTTTTTAAGGAACTGCAAAACGGTTCGAGAATTTACGATAATTCTTAACCCCAAATTTATGTTTTAAAGAACGTAATATTATATATTGTGTACATCTGCTTTAAAATGTAATTTAAAACTTTATTTAATAAGCAACATTTTTTGGCACTAAACTCTGTTAAATTGAATAATGAATTGTTGTAAAGAACAACTAATTGGCCCTACAAACTAGGCTTGAATTTTTTATGAGATGTTTTTGTCAACTCGAAGCTGGAAAATTCAAATTCAATCAATCAATACATGTATCAAAATAAAAATAAACACCAAAATGGAGTTATCACAAAATATATTTATATACCTATATACATACATAGTGGAAAACGTCAACTTTTTCGGCTTTATTAATATATTGTTGATTACATAATTATTATGATTAATGGGAAATATAATATTGATTTTGGATGTATAAATTTTTATATAACTGCTATAAATTTTTACACTAACCAAGTAAAACCATAAATTTATCATTTATAATTCTATATACACTTCTTCCGATATGGTACTTGAAAAAAAATTTTCGCCAATACAAAAAAATTATACGCTGAAAAAACTTTTTCATTCTTATTATATTATTTTATAAGAGCTATAAATAAATCAGCATAAAGTAGTAAATAGCAACGGTAAAAAGTTTAAAATGGTTTTAAGTGTACATATTATGAAATTATTTTAAAGAAAATTTATTCTTTTTTTTAAGGTTTATTACAATTAATAATACTTTATTGTAATTAGTGTGAGAGGAGAACATTTTTTAACAAGATGTAATATACCTAATTAATAAATTCAAATATTCCGCTTTTATATTTATAAAAAGAAAACTTAATTAATAATCTAAATTTTATTAAAAAAAATTGCCTTTACCTCGAAACTCAATTTCACAGAACATTAAATAATATGTATTTAAATAATTGAAATATGTATACTACAGTAATTAAAATATTGTATTTTCTTTGTGAACTTGACCAATTTTTCAATTTAAGGTATAATAAAATTTTAATCAAATTAATGAAATATACACCACGTGGAAATAATATGCACTAAATTTTAAAATATAAAATAAAATCTTTTATATAGCACTAAAATTTTTTGATTTAATGTCCTTTAATGTAATTAATTTTAATTAAAATTATTAAATCTGAATGTTTTGCATATTTATGTGCGTATAATTAGAATTAATTACCTTTTTCGTCTAGAATTTTGATGAAATTTACCACTAGATATGGATAACTTTTTGACTGATTTATATATTTATTCAATATAATAATTCATAATTTGCGTCATTAGATATATACATATATGTATATATCTACACATTCTTCAAGTAAATCTCACGCTGAAACAAATTTTCCACAAGTTAAATCGTCTAAATACAGGACAGAATTTTTCTAACCTACAAAATTGGCACCTTTTTACCTTTTTGTCTCTAATTTTAAAAATGGAATATATATGAAATTATATATAATTTTGCTCGATTTTGAATGTTGTAATTGTAAAAGACTTCTAAAGGATGTTTTTCAGATATTTTGAGTAAACTTGTTGTATTGGGATTAATATGTTATTATAACAAATAGATTTTATACAAATGTACAATATTGCAGACAAATACAGTTATTTCTGTAAAATAATTACAGAATTCGGTTTTGAAGATTTACTTTGTCCTGAATACACATTAATATTCTCCTTTAGTATATATTATATAATATTAGGTCTTTGTAAGGTAATATACATATACTGTTCTTGAAAGCAATGTCTGTTTCTGATCGTTTGTATATAAGTATGTTTAAAAATTTGTTCTGAAGTATTATATAATTATGTTTGTTCAATAACGTTTAATGTTTTTAAAAACTTTATTTTTAAATTTAAACGGGTAATAATAAGAAATATTCAAATTTATTTATTATAAAAATATTTATTTAATTCACTAATGAACTACAATTCAAACAATCAATAATCAATGCCAATCGCAACGATTTTCGATAGAGGATAGACGAGAGATATGTTGACCGTTTTACAGATGAATTATAATTAATTTATTATAAAAGAAAAAGATTTTACATTGTTCTACAATTGTTATACATGTTTTCTATGTTTCCAGATAATAATGAAATATGATACTAAAATGATGTACATTATGCATTTTTTATATTGTCGTTGAACTGTCGTTGACCATAACTCTTCCTTCCTCAAGTTTTGAACGTCCTCGTTCAAAATCAAACTTTTCGGTACTTATTCTTGTTCCAAATTCTTTGGATTGATTGCTTGAATCTTGATAATTTGTCTTGGCTTACAAAATAATCATGAATTCTTTTATTATGTTTTATAATTAAAATGAATATTATTATAAAGATTATTAAAAATAATAAAGTTAAACTATAATGAGCTACGTGAACTATTAATTTTAAATGAAGGGGTTCTTCTTCCAGTTCTTCGGCTTCTTCCTGTAATTTCTTTGGGTCTGTTAGATGTTTTAAATGTAGACTGGATTTTTGATGATAATTTGTTAAGTTATTTTCAGGAATCTTATCTAGTGGTACTTCGTATGTGGGCAGTGTGTTATCGTATATAGCTGTTTCTATAATAATTCTACAATTAGAACTTATTAAATTCGTTCCTTTAATCCATTTTTGAGTAAGTTGTCCATGACAATCTTCGGTTACTTCTTGTTTTTCTTTAAATAATGTTAAAATTTGGCGA
>SSSI01009867.1:0-10961 GCA_004796505.1 Oryzaephilus surinamensis
GTCACGTGTTAAGTTTTTCGCATTTTTCTCAAAAACTACTTATTTTAACGAAAAATTTCAAGAGACACAAAAGTTTCCTCATTAAATTTCCCATTAAATAAGATATTTTAAATAGTACATTAATAGGCAAAAACAAAAAGTTCCCGGGGGTGTTTTCACCCCCATCATTAAAAAACATAGTTGGGGGCGGTCATTTTCCTTTAAATTTGGTACATATATGTGGCCTAATAAATAATATTTTCGTGTGAAATTTCATTTTAATATCTCTACTATTTTCTGAAATATTCAAGTAAAACTTTGTTTTTTTCATAAAACTTTAACACCCGGTATCTCAAAAACCAAGCAATTTCAGACAAGTGTTTATATGAACTATATTTCTTAAATTGTATTTAAAGCTTTTGCACTACGTTTCGTTCACATAAGTAAATTAATTCCAAAGATATTTTAAAAACAATTCAGAAATTACCATTTTTTTGAAATTCTATTTATTGATGACACGTGTTAAGTTTTTCGCATTTTTCTCAAAAACGACTCATTTGAACGAAAAATTTCAAGAGACACAAAAGTTTCCTTATTAAATTTCCTATTAAATAAAATCTTTTAAATAGTACATTAATAGGCAAAAATAAAAAGTTCCGAGGGTGTGTTTCCACCCCCATCATTAAAAAACATAGTTGGGGGCGGTCATTTTCGTTCAAATTTGGTACAAATGTGTGGCCTATTAAATAATATTTTTGTGTGAAATTTCATTTTAATATCTCTACTATTTCCTGAAATATTCAAGAAAAATCTTGTTTTTTCATAAAATTTTAACACCCTGTATCTCAAAAACCAAGCGATTTCGTACAAGTGTTTATATGAACTTTTTTCCTAAAATGTACTCAGGAATAACCCCTTAAAATATTGCCACGTTATTCTGGAACACCTGTATAGTCGTACATTTTCTCCCATCTCAACATAACATTACTGTGAAATACAGATATAGTTAAGGTTATTTTAGAAAAATTAAGGTAATAAATTTTTTTAAATGATTTTATAGATGTGTATTTTCATTAAAAAAAATTAACAAAATATTTAATTGATTCCAGTTTCCATACCAAAAATATTCTTAAAACTGTAACCAACAATCACTATTTAATTTTTAATTACAAATTTATCGATACTATTTAATACTCCTATTATTATATATTACAAATTAATTTTATTGAATTACAATTACTAATTTGTTTTCATTAAGTAATCAACAGTTTCAATTAGAATTAATTGTAATTTAATAACTTAATAAGATTTACATTTCGCGCCATCCAGATAGTTCAAAATGGAAACCGTCTTATTCAAATATTTTGACATACAATTCAAAATTTACATTTTAACAATAATACAACATTTGCATGTTGGCTTTATTATCAGTTATATTATGTATACAATGAGTATTATAAAAGGATTCTGTACATATTTACAAAAACAAACACGTTTAATTGATTTTAGCTTCTACACCAAAAATATCCTTAAATATATAACCAACATTATGATCGTCTAAATATTTCAACAATTCCCCCATATCCATATGAGTACATTTGACTCCACTACTTTGGAACACCACTTCACTAAACTGCTGAAACCTTCGGAATTGCTCACCAACGCCCTCACTGTCCTCTTCAATAACTTTACAATAAATCTTCTTCCAATTCATCAGTTTAATCACTTGCCACCATTCCTCACAATCGGAACTGTTGCCTTCCACACAAATGATTCCAGGCCGGCCAGGCATCGTAAAACCGGTAAGATTCAAATCGTGGGCCAAATCGAGAATTTCGCGTCTCTTCGATTTACTGTAAATGTGATGGGAATAAATCCAGTAACGAACGAATTTATTGTTTTCAACATTATTTTGAATTTCGTCGTTCTTCAGCACATCCAAATAATTTGGAGCGTTGTCTTGTAGCCAGGATATAGCTGAAAATATACAGGGTTCACCACGTTCCACACTGTTCATAAAATCGTTCAAATCTTTATTTATATTGATGTGCTGAAGGCGATTTAATTTGTGATTTCTGACAAACAGTTTTGGTTCCACATTCGGATAATCGTGCAACAAATTCACATACAACTCAAATTTTGAATCGTCTATCAGCAAAGATATGATCAAGTCCAAATTCGGTGGTGGAGTATCGGTTGTTTTGTTGAGGAACTCTTTTATTAAGATTAATGTTTCAATGTCGTCTACCCGAATTTCACCAGGGTTGCAAAACATCGATTCCAAACTTTCCAATTCGCTTAATTGGACTTGAAGGTTGGCGCGAATTGTTTCCAAATCTGAAGACATATTCTGGAATTAAAATAAAAAGATTTATTTTGATGCTCACATTGGGTTAGGTTATGTATTGCTAGTTGTATAGAGCAAATTTGGATCTGTAATACTAAAGGATGCTTTACACTAAACAGGGTGTTCCAGAATAACGTCAGAACTCAATAGAGTCTCGGAACTGACTTATTCCAAATTATTCTAATTTTGTGTATATTTTTCTTTAGAATTAACGTTTCATGAAGAAATCAGCAAAGATATTTTGGATCTATCATGGTTTGAACAAAATTCAAATTGGTATGCAGCTTTTTTGGAAAATCGTAACAAATTAGTTGTCTACAAATACGTGGTATTTTCAGGATCTATACTTTTTTATTTTATAATTAATTTAAATTTGCCTTTTTTTCAGAATAATACCTTACTGCTTCCAGTTTCGAATAAGACTGTTTCTAATGTTAACAAAATATCATCTTACAATTTTGGAAATTTTGCTGTACTATCAGTTATATCCGCGGATAATTCGAATATTACAATTTATTTATTTGAGCAAGATAATAATTTGGAAAGAATTCAAACAATTCATTCAAAACATATTCTAGATGTATCAATTTGGTAGAAAATCAATTGTAACTGTTTTAGAATCGCATCTAAAATTTAAAATTTTAGGAAACAACATAATGATGTTTATTTTGCTCCCGTTCAATATAAATCCGAATCAGGAATTTTTGAAATGCAGTCAGCTATTTATAAATGGACTGGTAAATATTTTGATATAAATCATTATATCGAAACTTCAGCTGTAAAAAGAATCGACCATTTTTTTGTTGGACCAATACATTTTCTGGCAGTTGCTAATTATAAATCTGATGGTATAATTTTAACACATTTTCCAATATATTCACTAATTTAGTTATTTTTAGATGATAGTAAAACATTTTCCGAAATATTACAGTACAATCTGAACACAGAAAAATATGAGCCCTATCAAAGAATCCTCACAAAATTTTGTATTGATATAGATTATTTCAAGATATTTAATTCAAAACAAAATGAACACTTTCTCATACATTTAAATGAAAATAGCAATTCAGTAATATACAAATTGGTGAACAATTATTTTATACCGTTTCAGAACATTGATGAATCCATTGTGAATAATTGGTTTCCTATAACTGTAAGCATTAAATTCAAAATTTAAGAAGCTCCAATTGACAATTCGTATTTTTTTAATAGCATAACAAGACAACTCTTTTATTGAGTCACAGTGAAACTAGGATCATTATGTACTATTATAACGGATGGAACTTTGAACGTGGATCTGTTTTAGTTGATGATCCAGTTTCCGAAAATATTCGTTCTATTGATTTAGTAACTGTTAAGGATATAGTGATGCTTAGTAAGTTAGATCTAAAACTGAATTGAGCATGCGCAGCTTCATCAAAGTCATACTACGCAGACTCAATACAGTTCAGAAATGATTCAAAATATTTTTGAATTATCAAAAATTCTATATTAAGTCAGAATTGCTCTAAAAAGAGTTTTTTGCACAAATGTACTTTTGAAATAAATTCTAATCCTAAAAGAAAAGGTCTAAAACTGTACTGAGCATGCGCAGTTTCATCAGACTCGTACTTTGTAAACTCAATACAGTTCAGGAGTGATTCAAAATATTTCTGAATTATCAAAAATTGTATATTAAATGAGAATTGCTCTAAAAAGAATTTTTTGCGACAAATGTAGTTCTGAAATAAATTATAATTTTAAAAAAGAAGGTCTAAAACTGTACTGAGCATGCGCAGTTTCATTAAATTAATACTTCACAGACTCACTACAATTCAAAAATGATTCAAAGTATTTCTGAATTATCAAAAATTGTATATTAAATCAGAATTGCTCTAAAAAGAATTATTTTGCACAAATGTAGTTCTGAAATAAATTCTAATCTTAAAAGAGAAGGTCTAAAACTGTACTGAGCATGCGCAGTTTCATCAAAACTATACTTCGTAAACTCAATATAGTTCAGGAGTAATTTGAAATGTTTCTAAATTAACAAAAATTCTACATTTACTCAGAATTGCTCTAAAAAGAGTTCTTTTGCACAAATGTAGTTCTGAAATAAATTCTAATCCTAAAAGAGGAGATCTAAAACTGTAATGAGCATGCGCAGCTTCATCAAAGTCATACTACGCAACTCAATACAGTTCAGAAATGATTCAAAATATTTCTGAATTATCAAAAATTGAATATTAAATCAGAATTGCTCTAAAAAGAATTTTTTGCACAAATGTAGTTCTGAAATAAATTCTAATCTTAAAAGAGAAGGTCTAAAACTGTACTGAGCATGCGCAGTTGCATCAAATTCATACTTCGTAAACTTAATACAGTTCAGGAGTGATTTAAAATATTTCTAAAATTATCAAAAATTCTATATTAACTCAGAATTGCTCTAAAAAGAATTTTTTGGATAAATATAGTTTTAAAATAAATTCTTATCCTAAAGGAGGGACGCTTGTTCGTAAATATTTCCTATTTTAGTTATAAATACTGAAAAATATGTTACTACTTACAAGATTCACATTAACATATCGAATGAGTATTCAACTGAATACAAAGAATTGTTACAATGGTGTCAAATATCTTTAGAGTCATTGAATGAAGTAGAAGAATTAGTAAATTCTCGGGCTGATATTGAAGAAGTCGAAATTGATGGCCAAATTAAAGAGTTTCATTTAGAACATGAGGTAAAAATTATTGCAAACGCGTGCGTTATGTTATCAAAATGAATTTTTGTTCAATTTAGGATTTTGAGGAAATAAACAAAATGTTAGCTAGTTATGATAGTTTGTTAAAAGAAGTTTCGCAAGAAATTCAGAATAGCCAACAAAATACTACCAAAAATTTTATCAATGGGGATATCTCAGTTGATACAATTATTATTAACAATGATGCCTTCTTCAATTCTGTAACAAGCGATTCTCTTAACAATTACAACGTTCCAAATTTGTTAGCAAATAAAATTAATATTAGCACGGATTTTAACATAACTGATCCAATGAATTTTCAAAGTGCTAATTTTAGTAATATAACTTCAGTAGAAAAATTGAATAACTTGCCTTTTGAAAATTTATTGCGCAAAAATCATAATCTCAAATTTGACAATCTTGTTGTTGATGGAAGAGTACATCTTAAGGAACCTGTAAATCCAAAAACAATGAATAACATCACTTGGAACACGGAAAATATTTTGCTCATTTCAACACCACAAAACTTATCCCATTTCCATATAGATAAAATGAAAACAAACTATTTGCATTCGAAAATCTTAAAGGGAAAAGAATTGCACGAACCAGAATTATTACTGAATAGAAAAATAGTCGAAAATCTTTCAGAACTAAATGTGGATAATTTATATATTGGAGGGTTCATTAATAATGTTGATGTGCCCACATTAAAAAAATATTCTTTGGAAAAAAGTGGCAACCAAATAATTGAAAAGCCGTATTTTTTCGAATCATTAGAAGCGGACAATTTGGACGTTAAAGGCTTATTTGCTGGGAAACAAATTCCAGAAGAACTTGTTCTTGTAAACGAAGGCCGTTATGAAATAAATCAAGATATTCGTTTTACAAAACCAATATTTGTGAACAATTTAACTGCAACGCGGTTTTTGAACAGTGTTCAAGTGAAAAAAGGTAAATTGGATATCGTCCTGAAGGAATCAGAAGACACACAATACATTTCCGGTGAAAAAACCATTGAAAATGTTGAATTGGTCAATTTGATTAGTTTACATGGAAAAATTGATAATCCTGATTTTCAAACAAGAAATCCTGTCGTGCACATTGAAGATGAATTAACGATTGAAGAAGATGTTCATATTGTTGGTGATGTTGAAATTGAAAATCAAATTGTGGCTGATAATTATTTAAGTGTTGATCAAAATTACAATGTGGAAAGAGTTCAAAAGTTTGGTTTATCTTTGAAAGCTACGGAGATAAAAAATTCGTTAAAATTCCAACAACAATTAAACGTCGATGAAATTTTCGTGGAGCAAATTAACGATGTTAAAGTCAACAATTGGATAGTAAACGGTGATAATCAGACACAAATTATAACTGGTGCAAAGAAAATTATTGGAGATTTGGAGATAACTGGAGACACGAATGTGTTTATGGTAAATAATATCAATGTAGCGGAATTAGAAGCAAATCTTTTGACACGTACTGGAGATCAAAGAATTTTTGGCAAACATTTTGTTAATAGTGTAGCTGCAGAAACAGGGTATATTTAATTCTAAAGAAAATCCGAAGAAAAATTAACACTCATTTTTAGACTAACAACAAATCAAACCAAATTTGGACCTAATTCTTGGTCAGAGGTTTTAACATCTAATGATGAACAAGTGATCAGTGGCACCACAACTCTTCACTCAGATCTTTTGGCCAACAATTTAAAAGTAAACGGCTTAACTCTAACCGGTTTACTAAATGGTTTGAATTTTTCCGAAATAATTCAAGACAGTGTATCAGTTGATAGCAAAAGGAACATTACTGGTTTGAAAACATTTGAAAATCTTTCAGTCACTTCGTTGCTGGTAAATGAAGGTGATTTAGAAAAATTTGGAACAATTAATGACACATTTGAAATAAATGGTGATTTTGCTATTCCAAAATTGTCGGTCAATCATTTGAATGTAACGAAAAGTTGTAATGGAATGGATAAGCAGTTACTAGATTCATTATACAGCAGAGACTATGTGAATAATGTGTACGAAAATACGAGTTTGAAGACAGTTACAATTTTTGGAAACGCTTTTATTCGTTCGCATCTTATTAACGGTGTACCGATGGAAGAGCTTGTTGAAGAAACGGTTAAAATTGACGAACCGTTTCGTTTCTTTTCCGGAATATTTGGTAAATTTGTTTTGAAATTTTTGGGTTTGTCGTATATGTGTTTGGGGTTTCAGAAGATTCAGTTTTTGCCAAAGAGGTTCACACTTTAGGACATATTGATCGTTTTGATTTGGAAAATATTGTTGGGGCAATTGAGGATCAAATAATTGTTCAAGATCCAATTAATTTTGAAAAGAATCTTTTGATAAACGGAACATTAACATTTAATGGTATCGTTAATCAAAAAGATATTATACCGTTTTGCAAAATGATCAACGAACAACATTTATCAGACAATTACATAATTGAAGGTAAGAAGTTGTTAAAAAATTTTTAAATCGTTAAAGCTTCTTAATTTAGGTAATGTTGTATTTGCTAAAAATCCAAAAATTAAATCGATAAACAATCATTCCGCTTTTGATTTAACTACTCTGGCTTGGTTAAATAATCAACCAACAAATTTAACTGGTCACATAAATTTCTCTGCTGCTCTTTTTGAAGAAGATGTTAAAGTGAACGTTAGTTGCCGATAAAGACAATTTTCAAAAAATCATTTTTGGCATTTTCTAGGGTTATATCAATGATATTCACATTAAATATCTTTACGAAAATTATTTCAGTAAATCGAAAAATCAAACAATACATTCTAATTTAAATTTTGATGGAAATGTTATGTTTAATGAAGATGTAAGTGGATCAAAATTAGTTGCACCTTTGATTAATGGCATAGATATGGAAGAGTTTCTTAAAACGGCTATTTTGAATGATTTTGAACAACTTTTTGAAATTAGACCGTTCATAGAATCTGTTGAAGCGAAAAGTATTTTTTGGAACTACATTTGTAGAAATTTGGTAACATTTTGGTATTTTTAGAACTGGAAGGTGATAAATATTTAGTTAATGACTTAAATTTGGAAAACGATGTTATGAGATATGACAAAACAAATATAATTACTGGTCCAAAGCTTGTCAAGGATTTAAATGTCCACAATTTGAAAGTTTCTCATAATGTTTTACTTCAAAATGTTAACATTTCTGATTGGTTGAAACATGTGGTTCTAAAATCAGGAAATTACAGCATTTCCGGTACAAAAGTTTTTAATAATATCTCAATTGAAGGCAATTTAGGGTAACTATCAAAAAATAAATAAATTAAGAAATCCAAACATCATTTTTGGTTACAGGATTAAAGAAAATTTGAATACGGTAAAGTTTTCAAATGAAACAGTGTTGCAACGAAATTTGGAACAAATTATAACTGGTAAGAAGACATTTATTCCAAATAATTCCACAGGTGTGGTCTTTAAAACAATAAAGTTAAGAAATCAGTTTAATAAAATGTCTTTTGAAGAATTTATCCATAATCAAGTAAGGAGATTAATTTAACTTATGGTCAAAATATTCCGAATTCTAATCTTTTAGGCTTACAAAAATCTCGACAACAGTTTCAAATCGAAAATGACTTTCAATAATGAAATTTCAACGAAAAATTTGATAATTGGTGATTTGTATAAAAATATAAATATTTCCACAGTAATTTCGAATTTAACTAGATTGTCAGTGTTAAATAATTTCAAAGATAATTTTAAAGATGCTTTTGCAACTATTGAGGAAATAAAACATTCTTTAGAAGGTAAAGTAAAAAATCTATTAAAAAAATGATTTGGAAATTTTGATAATGTTTTTATTCGCAGATCAGCCTTTTAAAATCCAAAAATATAAAACGATCATGTTTTTGAATAAAATTGATAAAATCATGAATTTTAAATGTTCAGATCAAATTGACAGATTGTTAACATTTACATATGAAAATGGAATGTGTTTAGCAGATGTATATGAATGGAATAGAAATAATTCGCAGTTTATTAGAACTGGTAAATATTTTCGATAAAATACATATTATTCGCTAATTGTTGTATTCTAGTATCAAAACTTGATTTTGGACCTTTTCCAAATTTTTACGACACCATCACATTTAATGGAAAAACACTTCTATTTATTGAACACAGAATCGAAATTCCTGATCAAGGTAATTTTTTAAATTAAATTCAACGTCTGTTCGTATTGAGCTGAAAGACTCGCTGAGTTTTCACTTGATCAATTTTTGAATTAATTCGTTCCACTTTTGAAAAAAAATTTTGAGAAGCATTTTTAGAAATCTGTAAAGTACTAAGCTATTTTAGCTGTGTAAATGTGCCTTTTATTGAATTTTGATCTTTCTGGTCAATCCGAATTTCATTTAGAAACAAAATGTTTGTTGTATGAAAAATTAATAAAGTTATCTATAATTTATTAGTGATCAAATATGAAGCACAATTAATAGAAATTCAAGATGCAAGCCATTATGACATCATTACATCATTCCCAACAAATGGAACTTCTTTTGCATCATTTTTAACCATCCCAAAAACAAATTTGAACTGTTTAGTACTTGCAGAGCAACAGTTGAGCAATAATTTAAATATTATGTGCTTGGAAAATGGAACATTCGTTAATTATCAAACCTTAATTAGTTCAGGAGTGAAAATGGTAGGTTTCAATACAAGAAAATTTTGAAAAACAGTCGAAACGAAAGTAATTTTTAGATTTCTGTTGTTAATATTGGCAACTCACCCCATCTAGTTACGCTTAATAATCCAAATAACCAACAACAATTTGTTACTATTTGGAAATTGAATAATGCAACTCTGCAATTTGAAGAACACCAATTTTTGTACGAAGAAAAACCAAAATGTGTCACAACAGTGGCTTTTAACGATGATGAATACTTTCTTGCTAGTGTTTTTGGACAACCGAGCACAGTTGCTGTTAATAGGTGCGTTTTTAGGTGTTTATACAGGGTGTTCCGGAATAACGTGGCAATATTTTAAGAGGTTATTTCTGGGTTTATTTCAAGAAAAAAAGTTCATATAAACACTTGTCCGAAATCGCTTGGTTTTGAGATACAGGGTGTTAAAGTTGTATAATTGACCGCCTCCAAATATGACATTTTTTGTAGTTTAATCTTTTATTGAATTTATGCTTTTGAGTTCATATAATTAAATTAACTTCCAAGATATTTTAAAAACAATTCAAAAATTACCAGTTTTTTGAAATTCGTTTTATCGACGACACGTGATTAGTTTTTCGCATTTTTCTCAAAAACGACTAATTTGAACGAAAAATTTCAAGAGACACAAAAGTTTCCTTATTAAATTTCCTATTAAATAAAATCGTTTAAATAGTACATTAATAGGCAAAAATAAAAAGTTCCGAGGGTGTGTTTCACCCCATCATTAAAAAACATAGTTGGGGGAGGTCATTTTAGTTCAAATTTGGTACAAATGTGTGGCCTAATAAATAATATTTTTGTGTGAAATTTCATTTTAATATCTCTACTAATTCCTGAAATATTCAAGAAAAACCTTGTTTTTTCATAAAACTTTAACACCCTGTATCTCAAAAATTAAGCGATTTCAGACAAGAGTTTATATGAACTGTTTTTCTTAAATTCTATTTAGAGCTTTTGTACTATGTTTAAATATCGCCGAGCAATAACACTCTGTATATAGTAAAAATTCCATAAAACTTTCAATATCAATAAATTAACTTGTAAATTGTTTTAGTTGGTCTTAATGGAAAATTCCGTCCATTTGGTAACGTTAGTCAACCGCAAAGTTTAGAAATTATGCACCAGAAATCGCAACAAGAACGAAACAATAACAATCCACGTGCATTTCAATCGGTCGAACATCGATTTCCGATAACAAACGGTTCGTTATACA
>SSSI01009872.1:0-22926 GCA_004796505.1 Oryzaephilus surinamensis
TTAGATTTAAATTTTCAGCAGTGGGATCACGAAATTTTTCGTACGATACGAAACATTCGATTCGTACAAAAATACATTCAAGAACTTCGTTTTTTACGATTTATACTATTCGAAATTCATACGATATGAGTTATCAGTAAAAATTATTGTATTGTGCTATTGATTTTCATACGATCTATTCATGAATAATAAGTTTATTTCATTCGAACATAAGGTCGAATCGAACGATTCGACTACGATTACTTTCGTGATCCCACTGCTGATTTTGTTACGTCAAATCCATATTTCAGATTTCTATTTTTGAAGAAACCTGCAAAGGGCGGGTAAATTTCAATCAAAACAAATTTATTTCGTTTAAAATGTAGTTAAGAAAAAATGGTTTATTAACAATTAATCTAAATAACAACGTGAATAAAGATAATGTGTATAAATTACATTTAGTTGTGGCTTTCCATTATTAAAAAACATAATATGATTCATGATTTCAGTGTTCCTTTTTTTCTCGCTTTTTTCGCTTCTTTTTCTTATCACTTTGTAAATCTTCATTTTTCTTCAATATACAGTACCTACAGTACCAATTTTCTGTTTCATCAGGTGGTATTTGTATACCCACACAAACCCTTTAACAAAAAGAAAATTCCATTAAAAAATTATAAATGAAAATTATACGTGGAAAAATTTACCAATGGTACCAAGCATCACATCCGTCGCATCCAATCATTGGGCTACCATCGTCTTGTTTACCACATGCAGGACAAATCCACACTTCTACACCATGAGCATCCTAAGTAAATACATTTCAAATGAAATTAATTACAAAATATTTACAAATCTGACCAAAACAACTCTATCATGAATGATGATAAAAATTTAGTACATTGGATTAATTTAGCATGGCTATGTACAAATGCATGCATTTGGTACATTGTTCACTTAAAATTACAATAAATAATTAGGTAGATTCATTGGAAAGTTACTTAAATGAACAACATACAACAAATACATCTAGAAAAAAATTATTAAGTATATAAACAGGAAAAATACTCACTTTTTTAACTGGTGTTCGACGTTGCTGTTTTTTAGTTTTTGTTGCTGGCGGAGGTTTCGTTTTGATGGGATGTATCCGAGGTCTACCTGGGCCTGGACCATGTCTAGGTACAGGCACAGGCGAAATTTCTTCATGAACTTCGTCAACTGTACAAACTTACATGTTTACATCAACTGTATTTTTTTTCGTTTTGGATATAACTAACATTCTCAACACCAATTTGATTTACTACTTACGTACTTTTTTTTGTTTACAATACATCTACCAACGATTCATGCTAACCCAGAACAAGCAACCCTCACCCCAAAACAGTAAAACACCTTACACGATACATTAACAAAAAAAATTATATACATATTTACAATTGAAGCGTGTAAAATGTTTTTTTTCCCACCCAATTAGACGTAATCATAACACACCATAACAACAACCAAAACCACAATATACAGCATGCTATATTGGAAGTGTGTAAACAAATCAAACAAATTAAATAAAATATAAGAAAAAGCATACAAGTGAATTGATTTGAAAAATTATAAAATGAAATTAATAAAAATGACAATGTAGGATATACAGCGGATGAAAATAGGGGTAAATTTTTTGTTCTGTCTCAGGGATTATTTAATAATAATGTGATGATATCGGTCAGATTTGATGTCAATATTCGATTTACTTCTGTACATTTCTCCCGTTATTTGTACTTACAATATATCTAGATGGAGGTTTTTGTAATATTTCAACGGGACTCTCTCGCCGTAATTCTTTTGCTCGTAATTTAGGAATAGGTTTAAATAGTTTCTTCATTTTTAAATTATCTGTAGTAGAGGAAGTAGTAGGAAAATTGTCATTGAAAGCTGCTGGGCAAAAAAAACTTTTAAAGAGCTCGCTCATAGTTAGTATACAAATAAAAATAATAAAGTAAATATTGACGACATATATAAGAATAAAAACCAAATAAGATGTCATTAACATCTTGTCTTAAAGCAAAATTTTTTATATGAAATTTTAAATAAAAACTTTGTGCACAACTACAAAAAAAATACCAATAAATCTTGAATCAAAATAAAATCCAATTATGATTAATTCAAATATTTATAAAAAAATAAAAAATAAACAAGAAAACTTTACTTTAAACTTAATTAATCATGCTAAATTAGAGTATCCTTATAAAATTGTAATTTGAACATGTCATACATACTTGTTTGAATTTTTGGTTTTGGTGGACCGGTAACTAAGGCGGAAATTTTCGCTAATCCTGGTGAACTTTCACGTTTACGTTCATCAACACCATTTGTCGGCTCATTATCTTTCTTTATAATTGGCTTTATGTTTCTGTTAAACAAATTAAATCGCACATTAATAATAAATTTTACTTACACACACACCAAATTGATTACAATTTTTTAATTGTATCTGGCGTTTCCGGTCGTGGTGAAGGCGAGCCGATTTTCAACAGAATCTTCGGTACCGTGCTTTCAACATCCATTAACTACCATAATGGAAAATCCACGTCAATAATTAGCTCATTTATAAAGGATTTTTTTTACCTCCTTCTCTTTACGTTTCTCCTTTTTCTCTTTCTTCAATTTATCTTTCTTTTCCTCTTTCAATTTCTTCTTAGCTTCCTTATTTTTAATTTTATCCTTCTTGTTCTTCTTTTTAATTTTGTCTTTCTTATCTTTTTTGTGTTCTTTTAACTTTTTCTCCGGTTTAAATGTAGGTTCTTCCACTGATGGCGTATGTGGTGGTGAATCATGTCCAATTACTTCATTAAACATTGTTGGGGGCGGTTGTGGTGGTTCTTCAGTCGGTTTTGGTGGTAATGGTAGGAAATTTTGTAAGGGCGGTAAACCACTAGGCATGAACATATTTTTTCCGAAATTTGGGAGACTGTAAGGAAATAAAGGATTTGATAATGGTGGAGGAATTAAGCCCGGCCCTGTAGGAATATAATTTTAATATTCTGCTTACACTCTCGTACGGAAATATTTCGAACAAATCCCCAAAACCAGAAACTTATTCAACAAAAAATACAAGTAAACGTTTTGTTTCCAAAAAAATAGTTAAAAATTCCAAACATAAACTTGTATCTTTTTAAAAACAAGATTTATAAATTAATATTAAATTAAAAAGTGCAGACATAAATAAGCAAAAAGTTTATGTGAATTATTTTAAAGAATATCAAATCAATGGAAATTATACTGGAAAAATACAACATTAAACGTTGATCATGTTTTGTAAGTAATTACTAAAAGGTTTTAATAAACGATTAATTGGGAGATTGTATGAAAAACAGATCATCGCTTTAATATTGTTTAAAATTTTATAAAAAAGCGTGCAAGAACTACTAAACTAAACAAAAGTTGTTATATTTCATTTAGTTTCATAATAATAATAATAAAAATATGTACAAACTGTGCTGTTGTGGTTAATAAGAATGTTTTGTTTTGTTTTTAATTGAGTGTATTTCGCCGTTATTCACATTGTAGTAGAGAGTAGTTCAAAATAAAATAAAAAATAACGCCTACATAAGGGAGGAATACCTCCAAAATTCGGTAAAAATGGAAACTGCGGCATCGGCGGTAACAAATGGGGCCTTGGTGGTTCTTGTTTCATAATAACTTCCGCTTCTGGTGTTTTTGGACGTTCATTTAACTCAACATCAACAATATCTGTATCAGGCATCATAGTCTTATGGATCTAAAGCGAAAAACATTTATTCCACAAAAAAAAAAGTTGTCAACAAGTCAATTCTACCTTTCTAACTCGTCTACTGTCCTTTCTTTTCCGTTTTTCTTTCATCAGTGGCGGGCTATGTGATATTAATTCGGGTGTTTTTGGCGTTGAAGGCGTACCAGGTGGGGAACCATCGTCGAAATAACAAGAATCCACTTTATCTGGACTCTTACTGTATTGCCCTACTGGATTTATCGGTTCAATAGTTATATCGCTCGGTAAATTCATTTTATTAACAATATCATCAGTTTCGTCAATAATTAAATCAGCTGAACTAGTTGGACGCGATCTATTTTCATCGAATTTCTTAGCGAACTTGTCGTGTTTCTCATTTTTAACGTTCGATATTTTCTTCAATATATTTGCTTTCTTTTTATCCGGTTCTGTAAATAATTTACCAACAATATTATTGTTATTAACATTATTTGTTACACCATTAATACTTGTTTGATTTTGTTGTTGTACTTGATCGTTTTTCATTGGTATTGGCGTAATTGTTGTATTTAATTTTTCCGTTTTTAAACGTGCAGCTGCTAACGTTTTATTCATTTTATTTTGGCTTACTTTCGTATTTGTTGGTTGTTGTATTTGCAAATGATTTTTATTACCATTATCACTACAACTGTTTGTAGCAACACTATTTATCGTCGATTTAATATGTTTCATTTTAATAACGTCCTTCATTGACGATGTTTTCTTAGTTGGTTTAACATTTTCATCACTTTTAAACAACTCTTTATGCACTTTATCTTTTTTCTTTTCCAATTTTTTATTCGGCGGTTTGACTGGTTCAGGATTTGTTGGCATTCCGGTGGAAATTGGATTAACTGGTGGCAGAGGATCTAAAATTTGTTGGGCCTGTATTGGTGTTCGACTTTCTGGTAGTTTTCCTTCACGTGCTGGCGAAATAAACCCCGAAGTTGTCATCATAACACTACTTATTTCACGTGTCGGCCGGCTACCTTCTTCCTCCTTTCTGAAATTATCCGAAACGCTGTAAATTAACTGGAAATTTTTAACAGAGCGACGTACCTTGTGCGTTTAAACTCAATTGGAGAAACATCGGCTGGTTTTTTGAATACCTTACCACTATCCGGGGTGCCTTCTTCCGTTTCAGCAGCCGCAACGACTGGTTCACTCTCATTTTCGCTACCCTCCAATAGGGGGTACATTGGGGGCAGATGTTCGTGAATATGAACTGGTCTTGTGACGACTTCTTTACTTCCGGGCTTTAAAAAATTCAAATGACTTTCACGAGGCAGTGGATACTTAGGAACGGGTGCAGGCGGTTGGCCAAATGTAACATTAGTCACATATTCCTCTAGTTCTTGTAGATCGACCCCCATTTCACGGAATGCCAAACCGAGATGATCCAAATTCGGTTCGGTTTGTCCAACTAAAATTTATTCGTACAAATGTTGGTTTCTTTGCAAAATATTGATTGTCTTACATTCGTTGGCGTAATCGTTTGTTGTTTTGCACATTTCCATTATATATCCAGATAAAATATCTGTTAATACTTCCAAAGGTGTTGTGTTTATAGAATGCCATCCTAACGTTTGTAATGTTTTAACTAACGAAATCTTTATATGATCCCTTGTGTATTGGGAAGCCATTTTATCTATTTTTTACAACCAAATTAAATATAATATAAATATAATTCTACATTATTGTTGTGTTAATGAAGCTTGTTTTTTATGCAGCACAACATTTTGACAGTTGGAATTTGTAAGAATAAAACAGGGAATTTAATCGAGTTTGGTTGGTACACCTTTATAAATAAGCGCGGCAACCGAACATATGAACAGAAGTTCAGTGGTGTAAGCTTTTTACTTTAAATAATAATACACTACATTACATTATTAAAATTAACAATTACCGTTATTTCTTTAAGTTGACCAATGAACAGCATTTTTAATAGTTCTCGAATAGATTACAATAATTACATTCAGTATTTTCTGAACGTACTCCAACCTATTTAGTTTCTTTGTTTTTCTGAGGTTGGTGCGGATGGCCTTTTAATGCAACTGTCAAAACAAAAACTGTCAAACTAGTCTTAATTAAAATTTATAACAATATTTTGTAATAATTTGTTAATTTATTTAATAATTACATAATTTGTAACAAATATTTCGACAAGTATGTACAATAAAACGAGGAAATTATCTGTCAGAAACATAATTTTGTTAAACCAGTTCGTACAAAACATTTAAAGCAGAAAAAGTTATATGTTTATAAGTGGAGGGCATGAATTGTATATAAATAATTAATAAAAATGTAAGTGTTGTTGTTATTTTGAATTAGCATTTATAGATCAAATTACTATTTTACGTATTTTATCAGTCAGATGTTAATAGTATCAATTTACAATAAATACATTCCTTTCAGATTTGGTTCAAATAATTTACAAGAACTTAAAAAAATTCAATAAAAATGTTAAAATTATTTAAAAGTTCGTCACATTGACATGGTCCGAATAAATTCTGTGTTTGGAAAATGGTAAGATTATCAAACATGTTTAAAATTATTTTATTCGTTATCTAATCTTCCCCACAATAACTAAAAAATCTCATATAATATTTGGACTATTTACTATCTTTATTAGTTTATTCAGCTGTATTATTGTATATGTGTTAAAATATCCGTTCAGTTAGTTTAAAATGTGTTGAAAACTATTTAAACATACACTTTCAGTTGTATTGATTGTAATATTGTATGAAAGTTTCAAATTTGTTTTGATTAATTGATTGTTGTAATCATGTTGTAATTGCAGGATTTTTAGCGTTTTTTGTAATGCTCTATGATGAGCAGTGGACGGAGCCATTTATGGCGACGTCGTAGTGGTTTAACTTGGCTACGTGCTGGTTTAATAATATTTATAATATTTTTCATATGGTTACAATTAAATTTTTTAAGTTTCAATGGTACTGTATCATTATATAATGATATAAATGATTCAAATGCCGCATTGCTTAGTATGGTACCTGTTGTATTACATAAATTTTTAACACCAAGGCCTAAAAATCTAACAAATACGTTAAATGGTACTAATAATAGTAAATTATTTACACCAAATATAACAGATATTAAACGAAATATAGCACAATATAATGCACAACAATTTGTTTACAACGAAGACATATTTGGACCTTTGCAAAATGATTCAGTTGTTATTGTTATTCAGGTGATTTATGATTCTAATTACTTTGCTGGGCAATTAAAAGTACTTCAATTTATAAATTTCAATAAATTCGTGGAATATTTGCGATACATTTCCAATGAATTGATATTTTTCCACGTATTTGTTTACGTAAGTAGTGATTTATCTGGAAATGTAGTATTTCGATATAAATCTCACTGAGATAATAGTTTCCTGTTTACTTTTTTTATAGGGCCAAATTATTTTACAATTGGCAATCAACTTTTTTATAATCTTATAAATGTTTGGAGCGTAAATTTTTATATTTTAAATTGATGAGCAGATACCAATTTTCCATTAAATTGACGGAAATTTTAAATGAAGTCGATTTTTTGACTAATTGATTCATTTTTTTAAACGATATTTCATTAAATTCTATAATAGTTCGTGTTTTCGAGATAATATGACAAATTGGAACTTTTCCCATGCTTTTGGCTAACTTTCCATTATTTTTTTTTATTGTAATTTACTTGAATTGGAAAGCTGAAAATGCTTAAATCCAATTAGAAAAACTTAAATTTCTACACTATAAAAAAATAAAACAAACAATAATCTTCTAGTAAAATTTTATCGTTAAACAATCCAATTTATTTTATAATAAGTAATAAAAATAATTTACAATAATGTTTTAAATAAATGTTTGTAGAATAAATTTACACTTTAAATTGAACTTGATTTATTTGCTTTGGAGAAATCTAAACGAAACGGAAATTTATTTGTCAACGTTTTCTATTTAAAAATTCTATTTACAATCGAATAACTAGAATTATAATGAAAATAGGTAATTTTATAAATTACTTTGAACTTTATATTGAAATACTTTTAAATAATAACTTCGCCCAGTTTTATTTATTGAAAAATACCTAATAAATAACTAACTTATTCATTTTTCATTCAGATACATAACAGAATAACGTATTTACGACATTTAATTGTAAGTTTAGCACAAGCTCGTGATATATCACAAACATTACTTGTATTTTCACATGATTATTATGATGAAGAAATAAATAGTTTAGTTCAAAGTATTGATTTTTGTAAAGTTATACAAATTTTTTATCCATATTCGATACAAGTACACGAACACGAATTTCCCGGCGAAGATCCAAACGATTGTCCAAGAGATATAAAAAAAGACCAGTACGTAAAGGCAATACAAAATAATTGTTTATGTTTTTTGCATTTTAAAATGTTTATTTAAAATTTAGGGCATTATTGACGAAATGTAATAACGCATTATATCCCGATTTATATGGACATTATCGTGAAGCGAAATTTACACAAACGAAACATCATTGGTGGTGGAAAGCGAATCGTGTATTTAATCAATTAGAAATAACAAAAAATTATACAGGTTTAGTTGTATTTTTAGAAGAAGATCATTATGTTGCTGAAGATTTTTTACATGTATTAAAATTAATGGACAAAACATGTAGGGAATCGTGTAAACAATGCAATATATTATCATTGGGCACATATTTAAAGACTTACAATTATTATGGCGATTCAAAAAAGGTAAATTCAATTTAATTATACAGTTTATAAAGCGGATGGATTTTTGAATCACTTGAAATGGAAATATTTTTGAAATTTTCATTATTATATTCAAGTTTATTTCCATGTTTTGATTGTTGAAAAGTTTTGGATTTTAATAAAATATTTACGATTTGAGCGTTAAATGAATGAAATTTCCGTTATTTTTCCGATGATGTCGATTTACAGAAAGAGGCTATACGTGCCATCCAACAACATTCAATTGTAAATGCAGGCGTTGTGCATCCATCATGGACATTTCAAGTGTTGCCATCGTTATATCAGCATCTTCAAAAGGTAGCAACTTGACTGCCTTTTTTGAAACTAAACCCTGTTTTTTATCTAATATCGTAGATGCATGCACTGATTTTTTTTAGTTATTAACAAATAAACAATTTGGGATATACGAGCATGATATTCGACTATTTTTAAAGTAGCAACAGTTATTAAAAAATTTTCTTATCTGATTTAAGGTGGAGATAACACCTTGGATAAGCAGTAAACACAACATGGGGATGGCATTTAATCGTACAACGTGGATGAAAATTGTCGAATGTTCATCGTTTTTTTGTAAATATGACGATTACAATTGGGATTGGTCGTTGCAGCATGTCTCACAAAATTGTTTAAAAGATAAATTACAAGCGATGGTAATAAGAGGGCCAAGAGTGTTTCATATAGGCGAATGGTAATAAAAATCGGTTTTTGAGTTGTTCATATTTTTATTTCATACATTTCCAGTGGAGTACATCATAAGAAAAAAGATTGTAAATCAACAGCAGTTATATCTAAAGTACAACAAGTATTAAAAACAGCTAAAAAACATTTATATCCTGATTATTTTACAATTATCTATGCTACATTATTGAAAAAAACGAAATTACGTAAAGGTAATGGTGGATGGGGTGATAGACGTGATCATAAATTGTGTTTAAGTATGACCATTACTTAAAAAAAAATTTAAGAAAATAATTCGGTTTATAGAAGAAAATAAAAAAGTCATTTATTCAATGCCATATTAATGTTATATATGCATATATTATACGTACCTATCTAATGATAAAAATGTACCTTAAATTGATATTAAGCTTTAAATCCTTAAAAAACTTTTACTAAGGATTGCTTGCTTAATATTTTCTATTTCTATTGATTTTCTTCTTTATTTTCTAAATATTAAATTACCCTCCATTTTTATATAAGTAATTATAATAAAAAAAATTTAAAACAAACGTATTTTATCACATTATACATAATTACATAATTATAATTAACAAAAGACAAAAATTATTGATCAAATTATACAAACAATTTAATTATATCTAGTCAATTTTTATAATTATTTTTTGAACCAGTTTTATTTTTATTTACAGACCATATTTTGTATTAAGAAAAGTGTCATATTGTTTTTTTTGTTATTTGTTTAAATAAATATTTTTATTAGATTGTAAAACATTAGAGTTTTATTTAAATGCACGCTTCAAGGGATTTCGGTACTTCAATTGATATATTATCGGTTATATTTAAATGACTAAAATCTGGACCTCCACCATGAACAATATAATGTTTCCATAATATTGTGGTTTGCGTTAAATTCGTACAATGAGCAGGAAAATATTCGTAAACATATTCAACGTGTTCACATGTACACGACAAATATGGAATTGGATGTATTAGAAAGCAAATTCTATGGTTTTCTTGTTCAATATAATGTCGTTTATAATGAATACAATCATTTGAGTTGGCAGAAATTTGCCAATCATTGTTTGATATATACTCGTAATTTCTGGCAATATCAGGTACTGGACTATAAATATTGTAAACTGATTCATCTCGATCCCAACAAAGGGAATTTCTATTTTCGAGTATACCATAATTGTTGTTTAATAAAGATAATTTTACATTGAAACCATCATAAATAAGATAAAATACGTTATCTATAAGAGTTTTGTATTCGTTGTTAGGCAATGTATAAATTTGTATATGTCCGTTATTAAAATCCAATGTTTTGTTTGTAAAATTTTTAGCAATATTATCATTTATTAGCTGGGCTGTTATAATCGTTAAATTATTTTTAGTGAATTCTGGGATTAAATTAATTTCAACAGTATTTTCTGTTTTTGGCGTGGTAATTTTTAATTTTACGTCTGTATGTAATAAATCACTATTCTTACGAATTAAAATCTCGTAATTTTCTAAATGAACTGGTACATAATTAAATAAAACTCTCCATCCATTAGTTAATGTAAATAAGGAACTTTTCTTGTTAAATTTAGTAATTTGTTTATTGTCAAAACCACAAATCGCTGAAAAAGAAATCTCCAGTTAAAAACTATCTTTCTTATTTTTGCAAATACTTACGAGGATGAATCAAGTTCAATTCTTTAACAAAATCACCAATAATTACATTATTTCTTTCCAATTGTACATCCTCAGTTTCAACATTGACTTTTAGTGAAGACAAATCCGGATTTAATAAAACTTTAAATCCAACTTTATTATTATTTCCAAGTTTTATTTTATCAATATTCATGTTAAAAAAGTATAAACTATCATAAAAATTGTAAAAATCCTCCAAAGCAAGCTTAAATTCATCAGTTACATTATTAAATCCAATATCAATAGTTAGTTTATCGAAAAAATTCATTTTTTCCATTAATTCTGTACATTGAGGTGTAAGAGAAATGTTTTGAAGGCATTTTCCAACAAACGAGTGAGTTAATAAATCATTTTTACGGTCAATACTTCGTTCTAGTTTAATATCAGCTTGTATATTGTTTAAATATTCTTTAACACCATAAAATAATTGCAAATTACTGTAAATAATTGGTGAATTATGAACAGTATAATTAAAATCGATTTCATTTGTGTTTGGTATATAATTATTTGCATGTATTATTAAACGATTTAATAAACTGTCGTTTTTTTTCAATTTCTTTAAATATTCTATTAATACGAGTGATTTTGGATCAATATTACTCTTTCCACAAACAAATTTTAATATATGATTAATATTATGTTTTCCTTTAAATTGTATAAATAAATCGTAAATTCCAATATTCATATTATGATAATTTAAATCGTTCTTTATAAGATTTAAATAATTTTTTTGAAAGTATTTTAATATGTTATGGGCGTTCGTTGGTTCCGTTTTATATACATTTTTGTATCGAAATTTAATAATAATAATTTTATTATCGGATTTTTTACCATCAAAATAAACACTCACATTTCTATATAAAATATCATTTGAAAACAGATCTTTTATGGGTTTTCCATCTTGTATTACACTTAATTTAAAAGCCATTCTGTCAACTTTTTTATCAAAATGCTTCTCGAATTGATTTAATCGATTTATTATAAGTTTCGAATTGGATTTTTGTGGAATAATGCTGGAATTTGAAACGAAAGCTTTCGTATTGAAATGGAATAAAGGGACCTTATTTAACAGTTCTTCATTTGGTATAATTTCGACTTTAAAATAATCGTCCTTTAAATTAAACAAAAAATTTGTTTTAAATGGTAAATAAATTTGCGAATATTTTTCGTAGGTTGAGGAATAAATGTGACTATCAAATGGTGTTAAAATGTTAAGTTTTCCAATAGTTTTCATTTTAAACGACATTAAATAGCCTAAATTTCCAATAATTTCACTTGGTCCATATATTTGTTTACCATCTGAAAGCTTCGGTTTGAATTCTAGATTAAAATTACCATTTAAATGGTAATTAATGGGTGTATCGTATGTATATGAACATGGCAGTCCAGTTTCAGTTGGAAAACCGATTGTTATTTGCCTGGAATTGATCCATTTGTTAATTTCAATATTCGGTTGAAAGTGTTTTTCAATAGCTTGAATAACTGGAAACGGAAATAATTAACAGAAAAGCATAAATTTAATCTAAAAGCCAACCTTCTGGAATAGAAGAAACAGTATAATCATCAAATGAAAATATAGTGTTGTAATCTCCAATTTTAAAATTTAATAATCCTTCTATTTGACCCCCACATTGACAATAGAATGGTTCAAAAGGTTTTCCTTTATTATTGCGTAGTTTTTCTTCATTCTTTTTAAATGAACTAGTTAAGTGGGTGAACCCATGAATAAATCGTTCAAAATTGAATGAATTTAATTCAAATGGTAAATTGTTTAAAAACTTATTAAAATTAAATAATTTGTTAAAAATAAAATGTCTTCCAGTATATCTAGGATTAATTGATTTATTCAAAAAAACTTTGGCCTTTTCAACGGATAAACGACTAAAAAATGAATTTAACTAGTACTTTTGACTAAATTACGAATTCAACTTACAAACTGGAAAATTGTTCGTCTTTTAAACTAGCTATTGATTCAAAAGAGGCCTTAACAGCAGCATTAACTTGTTCATTTTGATCAATATTTGTGTACTCAGCAATTCTTTGTAACATTTCAAGAGAAGGATAAGTTTTCATTAATGAATTAATAGCGGCGACTCGTATTTCCTCGATTTCTTCAATATTCACATAAATTCGATAGAAAACCGATTGGGCGATAATCGGATATGTTTCTATTAGTTTATCTAAACTTAAAACCATCCACAAACGTTGAAATTGTGTTGCAAATTTACCACCTTCTAAATATGGTTCGAACATTTTTAGAATTTCAGGATGTCCAATATTTCCAATAGCTCTTATATATAAATGAGCTTTTTTGGAATTCCTTTCCATTATAAATTTATTTAAATTGTCGTTTAAATATGGTAAAACTTTGTTTATTACAAACAGTCTACCATTAATCGTGTTAAATTTACCAAAAGTGTGTGCAGGATATTTTTCTTTCGATATTTTGTCATTAATATAAACATTTCGCAGAAAATTTGTGAAAGATAATAAAGCTGTCTGATTTAATAGTAATTGTTCTTGAATAATTTTTTTCTGAACAAATCTGAAATAAACTTCAACTAGTTCTTCAGTTGGTTCGCGAACATTGCTTGTAAACGTGCTTAAAAGCAGTGAAGCTTGAAACATTGGAACTTTTCTCCATAAAATTAATTTTTCTAATATTAAAAAAGCTGGTCCTGTCCCTGAATGACTTAAAGCATCAAGAAATACATTATTAATGTAATATTTATCTAATATGCGCTCAAGTTCATCGAAATTCATTAATTTCAACAACGATGTTAAATGCAGAAACATTTCTGCACTGTTTTCTTGCGTATCAGATTTTCTTAAATGGTTTAATAACAGTTCTACATTTTGTGTAATGTTGAAGTTTTCGTTTAATTTAAGAGAATTGCCTTTAAAGCCAACATTAAATGGTAAAAAAGGCACATCCGCTTCGTTCACCAAAATCGGTTTGTTTTGTTTACGATTTTTTTCGTTACGTACTAAATTTGTTGAATAAGGTGAGTTATATGTGTAAGAAAGGCCACCAAGGGCGATTGTTTCATCGGAGAAAGTAATGTCTGTCCCATTTTTATATGCTATAAGCGTTAAATTCATAACACTTTCCATTTTTATGTTCTCAGTATCGGCTAAAGTTGGCTTTACAAAAACTTCATTAACTGTATACGAGTTTTGTAACGTATACGTTTCGAAATTATACTGGTCGATGATCGCTCTGCCAAAAGAGCTTCTCTTAATAAATTCATCTTCTGGTAATCCGTAATGGTATTGAATATTTTCTTTAACATTATTGTAATTTTTGTGTTTTACTATTTCCAAAGCACGGATAGGTACAAATACAGGTATTTCAGTTTGGTAATGAATTCTGGGTTCAATTCTGTTATCAAAATGAATGATTGGACCGCCTCGACGAATGTTGTACAAAGTTTCCATTTTTCCAGTAACCGTTTCTTCCATAACTTTAAAAATTCCTACATTATCTTCCGATAAACTGTTAATTGTATCATTAACAACATTTTCCGCATTTGTATTTATTTGTAATTGACTTAAAATGGCTTTTATTATATTCGCTTCCCAGTTATACGTGTTTTTTTCAACAATTACATCGTTAATAACACCATTTTTCATTTCAATTTCAAATACTTTATTAGCCATCAACGAATTTAAAGATTCTGAAGTTAAATCGCTTGTCCATTGACCATATTTAAGGTCCACTATTTCGCCAAATATGCCACCGTTATTTCTTACGGTAATATGTAACTTTCCTTTAAATATTATTCCTGAACTGTAACCTTTTAAAATTGTTAAACTGTGGCTATTTATTTCGTAAAAATAGCTTGTATTTATTTTCCATAATGGAATTAATGGATTTGTAGAAACAACCCCAACTAAATATTATAACAATTATTAATTTAATTTTAAATCAATTATTATGCTCACCAATTAATAGTAAAACTTTTAGCACCATTTTTCGCTGAACAAATAACAAATATTAAAATTTTAGGGTCAATATTTATCAGTAAATTTACGTTACAAGCAAAATTTTTGATATCATAAAGAAAAAAACACAATCTTGCATTAAAGTTTTATTTCAAAAAAATGAAAAAGCCATTACAGATCAACTTAAAACTAATGCATATTCTTAAAAACTGAAACAGTCGCATTTATTATTAATATCACAAGTTTTATGTTATTAAATTAACAAAGACGTTACACTGACTTCAAAAATAAAGTAAAAAAAATGCAACGGAATGCTCTTCGATATCACAAACTTAAAAAAAAAGTATATTCAAAAAGGAAACATAACACTAAATAATAATTAAACATAAAACTTATTTCACAGCCTCACTATAGAGGTAAAATACTTGACAAATTCACAATTTTGGTAAACTGTAGTGATATTCTTCACTATATTGTGAATCTTTCATATTGCATGGTGGTCTAACTTTAATACCAATTGTTGTTAAACGCTTTTCAGGTACTTTGTTGAGCATGTTGTCAATTAAAGCAAACTAAAATCAAATTAAATTCAAAGTAAATTAAATATAATTCAATTATAGGCTGTACATGCCTCATTTGGATATTTTTCTTTGAAACCCTTTGGATAATCGTGTTTTTTAATATTTGTTAAGACTTTAACACGTTCACTTTCTGTAGCAAATGGCACAAGAAGTTCAAAAAATATTAAACCTAATGAATATATGTCCACTTTATAGTCGTATTTTCCATTATTAAACTGTTCGGGGCTCATATAAAGCATAGTACCTTTTAAAAGGAGAAAATTTGAATAAATCGCCGAAAATAAAAAAAAAATCGACTCACCAACATTCACTGAATGATTATTATTATATTTCCATTGTTGTTTATCACCGTTGCAAGGTTCTTGCATTGCTTTAACTAAACCAAAATCAGCAACTTTTATTTGTCCATCCAAAGAAAACAAAATATTGCTAGGCTGCAGTAAAGAATCATTAGAAATTGTCAATTGAAGAAAAAAACAAACTTGTAATTACTTTTAAATCCCGATGAATCAGTCCTCTTAAATGCACATATTCGACGGCACTTAAAATTTGTTTAAACATATTTAAAATATCCGAATAATCCCGTTTTAGATTTTCTTGTAACCATTCTTTAAGACTTTCTTTTTTACACAATTGCATTTGTATATATAAAAATACAGGTGGTTCGATTTTTAGATTATTCACACGGCTTTGTGTTAAATCCCACGAATGGTGTTTGCGACTTGGTCTTCGCCAATTGATTTTCTTCATTTCATGTTCACTAACAAGATATTCACTTGTTGATACTGAATTATCCTCCTCGGAATCGTCAACAGTTTTGTTTTCTTCATTCTCATCATTAAGGTACGGATCGTCCTCCTCGTATGCAAACTCAATAAACGAATAACCCCCCTCTTTGTCGTCCAATGGAAATTTTAATGAGTCCATGTTGATACTAATGGAATTTGATTTATTTCTACGACTTTTAACAGACATTGATGGCGATGTCTCTTGTGATGGATAAGTTGTCGTCGCTGAAATGTCTTTTAACCATTTTTGATCGTGTTCAGCACACCAGTCTGGTGGTGGACGTTCTTCCCACGAACCAAAGTATCTAAACCGTAATTTAAATTCGGAATAAAAGTTTGAAAAAAGTTCTAAAATTATATACTTTTTTTATGTTTATAATTTATTTTTAACTGTTTCTGGTATTTTTCCAAATAAGGTAACAAAATTTGCCGCTTTTTCCAAATAAGGAAACAAAATTTGCCGCCTTTTCACGTGTTTGGCTGACTCATTATCAGTTTGTTTACAAGGTGTAATAAAAAAATAGATAATTATTCAGTTTTACTATTTAATGAAAGTGTACCTTAATAAATAAATAGATAAAAAAAAATACTGCAAGTGTTACAATGCTAATAGAAGTGAATTTAAGTTAAAATTTGGATTTCTTTGCTTTGGTATGTAAAGGTGGGTTTATGCAGGGATTTTAATTTAAATTTAGATTTAGATTTAACCTGAAAAAAGTTAATTCATGTTTATAGAGAATTTAAAGCTTTACATTTAAATTTAGTTGTTGAATTAATAATATAAAAAAATTATAATTCAATTATAATTATTCAAAATATTTTAAAAAGTATTTTGACAGCAAAATTCTAAATCTAAATCTAAATTTAAATTAAAATCCCTGCATAAACCAACCTTAAATGTTAACTAATTTAATGTATTTAAATTTTTAAAAGTGATTTTATATATAATTTTTCACAATTTCACGCTTAAAATTTATTTTAAACGTACAAAAGCCATTAAAACACTTACCTGACAATATTCTGATGATCTAAACGCGCCAAAACTTTCACTTCTCTCATAACTCTGTTTCTAGAATTTTTCCTAAAACAAACCACGATTTAAATTCACCATAAAAACAATCAGCAAACTCTTATACTTGTTAGACAACGCGATTCTTTTAATAGCATAAGAACCTTCATCAAATTTCTGTTTAACTTCAAACACAACACCGAAACCACCTTTTCCCAAACAACGAATTATATCAAAATCATTGATATAACGCGATTGAAATGGTTGTTCACTCGTCTCTGAAATACGCCGTTCAGTATCTTGCGTATTACTATCATTAGTCTGTTCATTGTTGGTAATACGACTATTATTTGTACTCCACCAACGATAAATAAAATTACAAATTAAAGTTGTTCCAATCACCAACATTATTTCAAGCCTAAAATTCCATTATTAAAAATTCTATTAGAAAAGAAACTAGTAAATTTTATTACTGAAATCCCAAAAAGTATTCGACATATTCTCTAGTCATTGTTTTCGTTTCAATTTCGTTTTTGATCGTATTATTTTTATCACACATTTGTTGTTTATTCAATTCAGTTTCTATGGATAAATAATATCCGCTACCATTGAAAGATTTTGAAGCATGTAAAACGGATACAGCAGTCGAATCTTCTTCTTCTATATCGTCTGTCTTTTTATCAGAAGCCGGTACTGGATTCCATGGAATTTTTACTAAACTATTCGTATCACGAACAACAATATCTGTACTCGCTTTACCTTGCAGAATATTTTGCATAACGACTGATTCATGTACATAAAGTTGATAATCATGCATTCCCACATAAATGGCAAATGTAAGTTGATTTTCTGCACTATCGAATATTAATTTTGGTACAGTTCTTGGGGCAAACAAATTAATTTCATCTAAATTCTGTCCATTCCAACGCCAAACACGTACAATTGGTGCATCAAATTTATATTTCCACGTCTTTTCGATCTTATCAAAAATTTTCGATGCATGTATTTTTCCTTCTGGTAAAATCGTGGTTATATTCCAATCGAAAAGATTTGTTTTTTCCAGGCAACTCAATTGTGGAAGTTTAATATCGTTTAATCCGACGCTGAAATTCCAGCTAAACCGAAATTTTATTAATCACCTAGATTATACAGATAAGTTTCAAGGTTTTTCCATTACCGTTCACTACCACTGCGTGGTTCAACAGCTCGAATTGTTTGTGTCGTCCGTTCAATTAATAATACATCTTCTACAACGTCTGTATTGTCTTCATTCGTACATTTACTGGGTGTACATTCGTAGAATAATTTGCCAGAATAAAACCCAATACCATACGTTCGCACTTCAACACCACCAGCTATTACAAGATCGTCAGAATATCGAAAAGATGATTTTAATAAACTATCTACTGATATTTGAATTGGGTCTATTGTTTTTCCATCAAACTTATACAATGTGCCGGACAATGAAGGAATGATGCGTATATATTCCCCGTTGTTGGTTAACTAAAAACTACATTTATAGAGGTGTTAATATTTTTTTGGGCATTTGTACCTCTAAGTTATGAATGTTTGAAATTAACAAAGGGCCAGGTCCTGTATCTAATTGCCATTGTAATTTACCTAAAGAACTCAAAGCTGACAATTTACCATCCAAGGTACTTACAATGACCAGCCTTTAATTATATAATTAAAAATTTGTTTAATAATAATATTTTAACCTCAAAATACACGTACCCGAGCTTGTTTCCATTGCAATATGATAATTGGTTAATTGTTTCTGAATTAACTCCTATTAGAAAAAATGAACACAAAGCGATAAATATACGAAACATGTTAGTTAAAATTGTAGTTACATTTTAAATAAATAAACATAACATTGAACTAAAAAATCACCCCACTTTTTGGGCCAACAAAATTTTGTACACGTTATTGCGCATTATTTAGTTACATTTTCCTATTTTTGTTAAATGTTGTGCCATCTATTAAAAATTTTTCTAAGCATTATACGGTTTTATCACCAACTTGTAGATGGTACTAGTCATATTTACCTTCAGTTTTATGTTGGTGATGACAGAGTTTTTGTGATTCATACAAATATTTTTTTTCCAACAATATTTTAAGTAAAAATAGTTGTTATTTCGTAATAAAATTAATCATCGTGTGTTGTATTATTAGTATATAGTACAGTTTTAAATTGAAATCATATCTTCCATTTGGGCCAATTGATTTTAATTGTAATTTTTGCAATCATTTTGTACGCTGTAGGAGGTAGAAAACCGGCAAACGCCCTATTAAAGTTATATCAGCTGGATTAATATTGCTTCCAACAACAATTTTACAACATTTTATATATCTACTGTATTTGGGTAAGCAAATTTATGTATTTTTGTTGTACATTTATTGGATTTTTAACCGGCTTTTGTTGGCTTAATTACCAAGTTTCATATTTATTGAAAATCCAATAAATCTATGTACGTATTTGCATATTTACATTTATTTACAGATAATTGAATTTTTTCTATTATAATTTAATTAAACAAATATACAGGGTATACAAAAAATAAACGATATATATTGTTATCTGCTATAGATGGAGTTACTTATTAAATAAAAAAATTGAATGTTTATTGTAAAAATTGAAAATAAAAAAATCGTTCTATTTATCTAATTTATATGATTGCACAATTCTGGAATAATGTTATTATAAAACCGTGCCAAAAATTTATGTTTCACACATTGGAAAGTGTATTTTTATTAGTTTTCCTGTTTTTATAGTACATAATATTTATATCTATCTCGAATTTGATAATTGTATTAATTTGATTTGTTGTATATTTTTTCTCGTATTTAATGAATGTAAGTATGAAACTGTAACAGAACAGATTTATCATAATTATATAACAATATTTTTAAGGTATTTTAATACATAGTAATTTTATTCATGAGATACCATTAAAAATTCAATGTACTATTTTTAATTAGGCTCGATAAAAATCTTCCAGTTATTTTTTTAATGATGCTCGCTTACAAAAAAAATCGTATTTTATATTGTACAGGGTGTTGTCTGGAAGCCAAATCTAATTAAACAATGTCTGATTACATTTATCTCGTAAACGAACACTTCAATTTCCTATCAACCGAATCATCAATATAAAAATTGTATAGTTTAATATTTATGGTAGAATTCCACTGACAATTCCATTGTTTTTGATTTCAGTACATGTTAAACAACTGAAAAAATGAGCGTAGCTGGTTATACTGACATTGTCCAAGGTCCATTAACGCAATATTTAACAATATCTCAACAAATTGGTGGAGATGTGGCCCAACACAGTCAATTGGTGCAACAAGCTTTTACAGCCCAATTACAATACATACAATTGGCCAGCCAATCAGCCCAACCAAACCAAAACGATTTACAACAATTGTTGAAACCAACTAGTGATCAAATTGGTGCAATACAAGAATATCGTGAAAAACATCGTACCTCACAATATTTCAATCATTTGTCGGCGATAAGCGAAAGTATACCAGCATTGGGTTGGGTGGCCGTCAGTCCAACACCAGCACCGTATGTGAAGGAAATGAACGATGCTGGACAATTTTACACGAATCGTGTATTGAAAGAATGGAAAGAAAAAGATAAACGTCACGTTGATTGGGTTAAAGCGTGGATACAGACGTTGAGCGATTTGCAAGCATTCGTTAAACAATATCATACAACTGGTCTAGTATGGGGTGGTAAAGGTGCAGCTGCTGTACCGCCACCACCACCACCTGGATGTCCACCACCGCCACCAGTATTGGATATTAATGCATTACAAGCTGGCGGCGATACTGGACTAGATCGGTCGGCTTTGTTCGCTCAAATCAATCAAGGCGAAAATATTACAAGAAGTGATTGAAATTTGTTTTTATTTAAAAATCAGGCTTTCTTATTGTTGTTTGTTTGTTTAGATTTGAAAAAGGTCACTGCTGATATGCAAACACATAAGAATTCAGCTTTGCGACAAGGTCCGGCGCCGTTTAAGGCCCCAACACAGAAAAGTGTTGGGTATGGAAGTAGTGCACCTGTTGATAAACCACCGAGTTTCGTTCGTGATGGCAAAAAGTGGTTAATTGTACGGAATCAACCGTTTAAACTTTACAATTTTCAAATGAATGGCATTTTTTTTTGTAGGAATACCAAAAAGGCAACCATAATTTGCTTGTTGAAAATGCAGAAATGAATAATGTTGTCTATTTGTTTAAATGTACTGAATCAACTGTTCAAGTAAAAGGTAAAATTAATTCAATCACATTGGATTCGTGTAAAAAGACATCAGTTGTGTTGGATTCAGTTGTATCTGCTGTTGAATTTATTAATTGTCAATCTGTACAAATGCAGGTAAATGTTTATTTAAAAAAATACGTATTTAATGGTTAATAAATGTTGTTGGTTGTTTTTAAGGTATTTGGAAAAGTACCAACAATATCTGTGGATAAAACAGATGGTTGCCAAATATATTTATGTCCTGAATCGTTAGATGTTGAAATTGTCAGTTCAAAATCGTCGGAAATAAATGTTTTAATACCGAAAGGAAATGGCGATTACGTAAGTTATATATAAAATTTATTAATTGTTTCGATTTTTATATAATATGTTTTTGTTTACAGACTGAATTGCCAATCCCTGAACAATATAAAACAACAATAACACCAAACAATACTTTACAAACTGTTGTTATCGAAAATAAAGGCTAAACTTTTTACAATAACATTTTAAACAAAAAAAAAAATCATATGGAATTATTTATGTTTTTTATTTATCAATTAATAATAACTTTTTAAGCATTTTTATACATAGATTGTAAATGAATTAATAATAATTACATTCGCTATTCGTATAAGCAATATTTAGATAAAAAAAACTATGTGAAACTAATATTTTAATCGGTTGTGGAATATTTTGTTTGTCTTTCTTTTCCGTTACTGTATGTATGTTTTCTTGTGCATATATTTTACTACTGACAGGCATTTTGTTCTTAGGCTTTATACAAAAAAAAATGAAATAAATACAATAAATGAATGAATTCGCATTTTGGTTGTTTCCTTTTAAGCCTATTAGGGTCAATAACCCCGCTCGAATATATTGATCGACAAAATATGCTTCCGGGTTTTTTAAAATAGTAATTCTTTTAATTTTCAAAACCTATCATTATTGTGTACTACTTTTTAAATAAATTAATTGTCCTTGTGCCCATTTTTCGTATTTTGTGCATCGATTTTGTAATTATATGTAATATTTGTTAATGTGTATATGGTATATTTTTCTTGGAAATTTTAAATCGATTAAATTACATACTGCAATTGCAGACTGTTTATTTTTGTTGATGATGTAGGGTGAATAAACAAAATCATTTACTTACTTTTATTTATTTTAAAGAAAATTAATTTAACAACCTTGAATGGAATACTTTTAATGGAATTATCAGTTTGATAAAGAAATTCAATAAATTTATATTTAAACTTCCAAAATTCTTGCAAGTTTCGATAAAAAATTAATATATTGTTTTAATTAAATTGATAAAGTTATTTATTTGAAAGGATGAATTAATAAAAATCATTGTAGAATTGTTTAATAATAAAATCAACAAATGATTGATTAAGGGTTGAAAAATAAAACAATTAACTACGTTTATAAAGTATTTATTTGAAACAGAAAATGAATG